>VWZG01008029.1:145150-236324 GCA_013396735.1 Grallaria varia | reverse complement strand
CCCTCCCCCGCGCCGCCCCGGGAAGCCTCGGCTGGGGCCGCGCCGCCACCGGCAGGTAAATCGTCCCCCGGCGGTGGAACTGCCCCCGCTCGGTCCCCGCCGGCCCCCGCTGTCCTCACTCCACCCCAGGGCTCCGCCGCGCTGAGGGAGCCGTGCCGGGGGAGCGGCCGCGCCGCTCGGGTCGGTGTTCCCGCGGCTCCCCCTCAGGGCCCGGCTCCCTTCAGCGCTCGGGGCCGCCCCGCCACATCCCCGCACACCCCAGGCCTGGTCCCGCAGCCCCGGCCGCCCCTCGCTCTGCGGGCCTGGGCAGTGTGAGCGCTGCCCCGGGGTCGCTGCCTACCCAGGCGGTGCCGCTCTGGGGGTTAATCCAGGTGTTCTGGTTCTCTTGCGTAATCTGGGAGTGTCAGAGTAAAGTAGGGGACCATAGTGGGGATTTCTGCATAAAACACTGAGGCAACAAGTTGTTGATGCGGGTTTATAAGCTTAAACTCCATTCTGTTGTACAGAGCCTCGCTAACATTTTGGTCCAAGACTCACCAGTTGCTCAGTTTTGGGGGCAGTAAAAGTGGTGATTTGTGAGTGCAGACTGACACCTGTGTGTGTTGAACTGGTCTGTAAAGCCAAAGTGTGCTTTCCTGAGGTGAGCCTCTCCTTTCGGTCCCTCTAGCACCTGGTCATCACGTTAAAAACAGAGGAGAGAAAAGTGGTGAGGTGGGAGAACATCAGTTGGCCTCAGTTACTAATGCTTATTTACGTTTTTACTCAGGGCTAAATGGCAAGCAGATGGACTGTTTGAAGTGCTCGGTTTGACTGCTTAAGAGGAGGGACTGCTGAGGATCCCCGCTAAATTCCCTGTGGGGTATCTCTCTCATCCCAGATATCCCTGATATGGAACAAAATGAAGGCGAACAGGAATCCCAGCCAGAGAGTCACGTGGAGAGCAAGAGCAGTGTGAAGTCCTTGCCTGGGGGGACAGCCCATGTCAAACTAGAGATAAAAAAGCATGCAGTTACTGATGACTACAAACTCTCCAAACGAGTGCTAGGGTTAGGAATCAATGGCAAAGTACTGGAGTGTTTTAACAAGGAGACAGGCCAGAAATGTGCTTTGAAGGTATGTGCATTTTGTCGGTTTTTTTCCCTTATTTATGGTTTGGAGGCCAGAGTTCTCTGCCAAAGTCCTGTAAAAGCTACTTGTTCTGTTGCTTTCCTTTCACAAAGGGTGATGGGTGTAGAACCTGAACATGTGGAGATGTTTGCTGTTGCAACACTGTAGTCCAAACTTGAGTCTTTTCCAGAATATTCTGTGTGAGTTTCCACAATAATGTTATCAGCTCTGAAATTTTTGTATTCCTACTTAAAAGACAAAAGAGCGGGGGAGAGAACAGTGTCTTGGTGTGTTCTGGGAGAAAACTTGCTAGATTTTGAATGAACATATTATGCAATACTCATGAAGGAAACTATTTTGGATCTTGTGCAATGAATAGGCCTAAACTGGGAAACATTTAAATGTTCATTGATCTTCAGTCTTTCCTCTCTTTAAAGACTTTTCTTAAGAGGCATTTGTAGCTGTTTATTTTTTCTCCTATTTTATTTTTGCAATCCATTTACCAAAGGATATTTCTTGTGAAAGAACTGATTACACCAGTATGGCAAGTGAGTTTAGCAGATATTTATGGTGACAAGTAACACTTAAATAAATGGAGCAATAACCATTCATTTAGAGAACATAGAGCTTACTTGCCTTTTGTTCTGCAGCTTTTAAACTTGAAGATTTCCCTGATGCTTTTAAACCACATCATTAGGAAAAAAACAGCCTAAATGAGGACCGGGATGCTTCAGTATGAGCAGACTAAAACAGCTGAAAGTATTTGTCAGGGGAATTACTTAAGGATGTTACAGAGTCCTTGCTGGTGTGAATCTGATTGGTTGGGATGTCTGGGAGGCTTTCAGGTATCCTTCCTTTTGCTTAAACGTCACGTTGCACGTGTGCTGGGAACAGGACACATCTACCAGTTGGAAGGACAGTGGGAAGGTCTGCCAGGGTCTGGAGATGATTTTTAGCAGAGAGAAGGGCTGTCCCCAACAAAGCCTTTGCACGTCCATAGAATGGGCTGGAAATATCTGGTAGCTTTAGGTATTGAAAAGATTTGTAATAGAGGAACTAGAAAAGCTTATAATACAATAACATGTGGATTAATTCACATTTCCAACACTTTCATGTATTTTATTACACTCTTTTGTATTAGCTTCATGTAGCTGACTCGCTGAAGTTCGTCATGGGGAAACTGGAGGTTCTGACAAACATGGAAGTACTGGGGGTTTTGTGCCTGGACAGGGGAGTGTTGGGTTTTTGCAGCTCTGAGGTGATCCATTATTAAGATCCTTCTGGAGTGCTATCAACATTAATTTCTATCCTTAGCTTACTGTGATGAAGGATACTAGTTATTACTGAAGCTAATACGCTGTTTCTGAACAGTTCAGCAGCTTTGTTGCTGATTAGAGATCATTCATACTTCAAAGGGTTCGCAGCCAAAAGGGCTGGAAACATTTTAAAACAGAAGTTGCCATTCCAGAACACAATTCAGTGGCAACAAATATGTTCCATAGCAAACTCTGTGGCTCTTGAATCAAATAGGAAATGTGTTCTTACGGATACTAGCATCTGTAAAATACTGTTTTACTTCAGCCCTCAGAACTGGGGAGAGGGAGAAGAGAATTAAAATTGTTGTGCCCTGATAGATTGTCTTCTGCTTGATGTAGAGTTGGAACCTATGGTAGAGTCTCTAATACCTGTTTCTGTTTAACACTGATTGAGTTGGCTGATTTTTTTCAGGACTTTTAAATATATTAAGGACCAAAGTATCACTTCCCTGTCCCCAGTCATTGCATGTCAGTAATTACTGATATACCACTGAAGTGACCCTGTATATGTGTTTGACATCCTCTCTCCCCACCCAGCTATGGAATGTGTGCACTTTTCTTCTGAAAGGGACAGAACTATGACAGAAATATTAAGATATTTGAGTTCTTGAGGGATTTTAAATGGCAGATAATGGTTTGCGCTTGCATGTGTGTATTTCTCATCATTATGGGTTTAAGTGCTGAATAAGAAGTTAAACATGCAATTAAGTAAAACTGCCAGCAGCCCGGAGGGAGTCGCTGTTCTCTCCAAAGATGGCCTAATGAGAAGATTACCCAACAAGGAGGGATAAAAACTGTGCTTGGTTAATTGACAAGAATAGGAAGATCTTTTCCTAGCCCTGAAGATATTTGCAAAGATGAAAATATTCAGAGGAAGTTTTTCCACTGTTTCTTGTAAAACCTGGACTGGGTCACACAAGTCCCAAACTTGCTCCAGATGAGACTCAGAGCAAATCATCCAGTCAAAGCAGTTACGGAAAAGGGACAAGAAACTTTGAGGAAAAAAATGTTCAGAAATGCCTTCAGAGCAGAATTCTCTGCGTAGGGACAACAGGGCCTTGCCACTGATCATTCTTCTCAGGTGTGATGGTGGGGATGTGATTCCCTTACAGGAATAGAAAATGCAGGCTGATGAAGCTGTCACTGAAAAAACCTAACTGGTATTACAGAGAAAGAGAAATGGAAAGGTTGAATTGCAAGTTGAACAGAAAAAAAAGGGATGCTGGATGGATTTTTTATTGCGGGGGGAGTTGCTTGTTCAGTATCCATTGAGATCTATGTATATTTGTGGACAAATACTTGAGGTGTGTGTTCGCAGTAACCTGCTCCTGGAAGGAAGAACATCACTCCAGCTGCTGAAGATGAAGTGTAATAGGTTGTTCCCCTTCAAACCAAACTTGCCCATTAAAGCAGCTTCTGACTGGGCAGATGGCACTGCTTTCTGCTGGCAGGTTTTCTTTTAAATGGGAACAAAGCCAGCACAGTCAGGATCTGGACAGAAATTACTCAATGGATGGAATTTTAACAGAGGTACTCAAGAGGAAAGGGCTTGAACAGGCAAAAATATTCATCCCCAGGGCCCTGTGTCAGTCAAGCATTGCATACTGTACTTGGGATGTCCCTGTTGTTGTTGTTAATCCATGTCCATAATTGGAACTAGTTAGAATATCAGTAATCATTTTAGAGTGGAAAAACACAAGACATCCTCTCAGAGATACTGCAGGGCTTTGGTTATTTTCCTAAAGTACTGTGTGGCTTAGTTCGCTCTGCTTGGCATTGTGATTTGCTACCCAGTTTTACAATGTGCTGTCAGCTTTGTTTCTGTTAAATTGAAATGCCACACGCATTGCTGCTCTGCTCCAGAAAATCTCATCTGGTTACTCACTTTAGACACATAATGACATTTTGGCTGAACAGCACTGTTTCCAAATAGTGAGAATGCAGGGATTTAGAAAAGTAGAAGCATGAACAAAAGTGCTGTGCAGGACTTTGGCCTTCTAGAAGGCAATTATGTTTTGGTCTCTGTCTCCCTTACAAATAGAAAACCTTCTCAAATCTCTTTCCGTAGCTGATCCAGAAATAGCAGTCAAGTGAAGTCTAGTCACTCCTCTATTTTTATCTGCTCTTTGCCAGCCTGCCCCCTTCTGTTCACTTTACCTTTTGGGGCTAAAATTTAGCCTCCACTTCTTTAACATTGACATCAGCCTGAGTGTTCTCTGCTGGCTTTTGCAGTCCTCGCTGTTTTTGGGGTGAGGAGGAGACCAAAATAGCTGCCTACCTGTGAGGATAAATGTGAACTCCTGGGACTTGCCTTCCATTAAAAAACCCACTATCCTACAGTTCCTTGTTCTCTCTTTCCATCTCCCTCACTTCTTTTTCTTTTTAGGCACAAATTCCTGCATAGTGATGTCAAAATAATATTTCAGTGCATTTGATGATCTACTTTGTTTTTGTAAAACAGAGTAGAAAGGGCTCAAGAGTCGGCATCAAGAAGAGAGAGGTAAAGAGCTTTCTGTGGTGTATTGGGACTTCTCTGCAGCTGCAGCTTTGGGAATTTGGTGAATGTTTCAGGATGTGAAACAGTGTTACATATCATTGCCATATTGTTCATCTTCAGTAAACAGATGGTGCTTCTTTCCAGGGGAAAAAGAAGGACAAGTCAGTCATAGCAGGAAAATAAAGATCCTTGGAACTTCAGGAAAGCCAAGTACCTTGGTTATGAGTGCATTGGGACTTCTGGTATGAATAACTCCTCCAGGATAGCAGGGGTAAAGTGCTGCCCCCTGTAGCACTGTGCCCTGCAGGGACCTTCCAGCCACCTGAGACTCCTAGACTAAGGTGGAATATAAATGGACGGACTTGCCAGTTCATGGAATTGTTTGAGTTGGAAAAGACCTTCAAGATCGTTGAGTCCAACCCTTACCCCAGCACTGCCAAGGCCACCACTGAACCATGTCCCCACGTGCCACATGTGCACACAGGCCTTATCCTCTAGAATAAATAGTGAGTTAAGCTATCACCTGCCTCATGGAAAATGTGTTGAGCTGCAAAGGGCCAACAGAAAAGCGTACGTAATTTTCTGATTTGAAGACAAATAGGCAAAGCCCAAATGTTAAATAAGGCAAAGTTGAACACGCTCCTTGCCTTTTAGGTTTGAAGAGTGTTTGGTGAATGATAGAAATGATTATTGTAGAGTAGGAGGCTCTACTGTTACCCATAAGAGAATTAGCATAACTTTCTTCTCAGAAGCAAGGAAAGCAGGTAATGGAGAAAGAAATTTTGCCAAAAAAGTCCTTCCTGGAATGATTTTTGGGACTCACACAGAGGACTGTATAGAGAATGATGTTTTGCTTTCCATAGTGAAGTTGCTGTGGACAAAGATGGGTATTCTGCCTCAACTTGATTTCATTTGATCTTGAGTTATGTTTCTGCCTCTCACTCAATTGTGATGTTTCTGATTACATGAAACAATTCTACCTGATAAAAGCTAATAGCAGGATAGTCTGTTTTCAGTTAATATACCCTGAAGCCAGGTCATGACTGCTCAAACAGGCGTCTGTACAGTGCAAAGTATTTGTTTTTTAAGTTATCTGAATAACTAGTGCTTATGAAATACTGTGTTTGCCACCTGAAATAAGGTGGTGATCGAGGAAAATGATGCAGCAGCAGAGAAGGCAATGGATACAGTGAAAGTGAAGGTTATTTTAGGCTGAAGATTGATTGTAGAATAGGAAATATTAACTATCTTCTTAGGTGCTGTAGATTGCATTTTTAGAAAAGAACAAAATTATGCCAGGTTAGGGATGAAACATTTCAACATTTTTGAAATAAGGAAGAATAGTATTTTGCTAAGCTTAGAACTGTGTTGAGAATTTGGGGAACCAAGCAAGGTTTTGTGCAGGGTGAAGGAGCTCTTTCTTTACTGGAATGATTGTATGTTTCTGAAGGAAATTAGCACTTTCTAGTGAAATGTTTTGTAATTCCCTCTTACCTGCCATGTTACCTGCGGCCTATTTATACTGGTTTATCTCATGCTACAGTAAATTCAGTGCCAGTAACACAGCTTGATATGAGTAATAAAGTTGGAGTGCTGTGTGCTGTAGATCAGAGCTGCATGCAGAATAGAATGAATGTGAGTTCAGAAAAGTTCTAGTTAAATGGCAGCCCTGGATACAGAGGAGTGTCTAAAACACGGATGGCATGAGACTGGCCCTTGAATTTTCTCCTTCAGTGCCAATCTTGGTAACTATTACGTAAATATGCATAAAATACCTAAAATAACTTTGAGTCAATTAAAAAGTGGGTCATTTCTACTGCTACAAGAATTGTTTTTAAACCAGTGAGTCATTCTAGACCAGAGTCTTCAAGCACTTTGTATTTATTGGGGCCAGACTGGCACCTTTCAAAGTGTCAGCGGGGCTAGTTAATTTGAAAAAGGTGGACTTTATCAACTTCCTTGGGAGTTCTGACATTTTTGACTGGCCTTCTCTTTATTTGAAATACAGCAAATAATATAAAAAATTCAAAGATGGGCTTGGTCTGAAATAATGAAAGAATATGTAGTAAATTTTTACTTGTTTCAGTGGCAGTTCATTAACCCTGAAAGGCAAATGCTATAAACCATTAAGTCATCTTGAAAAAGCAAAACTATGTTGACGCTACTTTGCACCTCCTGTGTTCTCTGCGAGTCCATGAGCAAGCTGGCACAAGTTACACTCTGACTTGTGTAACAGCAAAGATCGGGAAGATCAAGGCTTTTCCCCCCCCCTCCCAGGTTCAGGAATCTGAGCAACTGTTACAGATAACAGTGTCATTTCAACTGCAGAGGAGGTGCTGAAAGGCAGAGTGCGTGTATGCAGAGGTCAGACAGTACTGATTGCTTGACACCCTCTTCAGGCTGGAGGACTCTTCTCGTTGCTTCTCCCTCCTCCCTTTAGAGTTTAAATCCTCTTCTTCATTTAACTAAAGTAAAACCTCGCTGACTCATGCTGGCTGGGAGTCTCGTTACAGGTAACTGGATTTTGCAAATAAGCTTTATTGCAGAGGAGCAATTGCAAGAATTTTAAAGTTAATTTACAAGACAAATGTACTTCAGCCTCATTTACTTTTGGTCATATTATGTAGAGAGATGCCCAGACTGGAAAAACCTGGTAATACCTTTTATAATTTGGGAAGAATCAGGGACACACCTAAATGTCACAGCTCACACACATCTTTTTTCCTTTGTGTGTTTTTCTCTGTGTGACAGCACCGTGTGTAAGAGCGATGTGGTCTGAGAATGACTGACTGCTCATGGTGCCTTGTGCCAGTTAGGTTTCAACAGAAAACTGAGATTATGTTCCTGCTGTGATAAATTCATGGGAACCATAAGCAAGGAAGATGTCACCATGACTGGGAGCAAGAACCAGTATAGATTTGAGAAAGTTAAGAGATTAATCTCTTGCATGTAAAGAGTGTTCTGTTTTAGTCTCTTTACTGGATGCAGTGATTATTTTTCCTAAAAAAATTTACAATCATTTATTTAAATAATCATGCAACATTTTGCATCCCTAAATGCTTTTGCAGTCTCTATTTGCTTGACCTTAAAAAAGTTCTCATTTCTCATAAGATTTGCATATGTTTCCTTATTGTGGAATTTTTCCATTATGAAATCTATCTTTAGATCAGCAGACTTTAGGCTTGTGTGTAATATTCTGATAGCAACATCACAGCTGTCTGCATAGGTGTCCTCATGTCTTTGGGTCCCAAGGAGTTGTTGGAACTCCATGTGGCTCTCACACCATCAGAAGACACAGTGACATTCATGGAAAGGAGGGTGGCAGAGATGTGGCCAGTGCTGGAGGTGGAGAGTAGATGAGATGCTTAATTAATTGGAAAACCATGAGAAGGTCTTTCCCTCATCACCAGTGAAAGCTGGCGGTGTGGTCTGTCTGGATTAGGCTGTATAAACTGCACGGATTGTGGTATTTTACACAGACTTCCTAAGTACTTAAGATGATTCAAAGCTCCGTAAATGAGATTAAGCTGTAACGCTCCAGCATTTTAATACCTTGAGAGCAAAAGGGGAGAGACATCTTGCTCAGCATGTAAATCATGTGTGCCCTCCTAGTTCCTGAATCTTTGTGGTACCTGGCATTTTGCACTGGCGCTTTCATGGCCTGGTTTAAGACAAAACTTAAATATTAAAGTTGTATAAAATTAATTTTTTCTTCCAGAGAAGTTTGCTTGCTGAATTTACTTTTAAGCCCTCCGAACAAACCGCCCTGAATATGCCATCTTTGAGATGTAATTTCAGATGGCCTGGCTGAGGAGCCAATCTTATTAAAGTTGCACTGTTCACAGATCTTAAGTCATGCCAGTTTAAACTCTGGCTCTTCTCCATGGGCTTTTTCCCAGGATGTTTTTTTCTTGAATACTCTCTTAAGTATGCTGGCACTCCAAGTAACAGGTCCTAAAGCAGCTCCTGGAATCTGAATCAGCAAGGACTGAGGACAGATTTATTAAGCCCATTGTAAGGGGAAAAATATGAAAAATAAATTTGTTTTGTTTTTTTTGGATAGCACTTGTGAAATATGTAAACTCTTTGGGAGGGGCAGGGTGTGGAGCAATCGGTGCTTCTCATCCCCAGAACTTTGTTGTGTGGTGAAGTTTTGGCTGGGGTACTTTGCCCAGGTGTGACTCAGCCGTGGGCCTTGCAAAAGCACTGGAGTGGTTATTTGTACCAGCACTTCGGCTTCTATTGTACTGTGGGGTCGGGTTGCTCTTAATTTTGTTTTCAAAGGAGAGCAGTTAAAAACTGGATAGGGAACAGCTGCCTTGAACACCTGTGTTCTTCCTGAGCCTCCTGTGTATTCCTTAGCCATGGATCTACCATGTATTTCAGGGGTGATGTGTTCTTAAAATCCATTTGCAGTGTCACAAGGCCTGGTGTTTGGTACTGCTGCCATAGCTTCCTACGTGCTCCTTGCCAGTTTTTCTAACAGTGAGAAATCCTATCCTTTACTTGCTTAATTTTTAACCAAAAATGTATTTATTTTTCATGTAGAGGATTCATTTCTCTCAGGGCCTTATTCCCTTTCCCCACGTGTTGCTTTTAGTCAATGTGGCTTTGTCAAAAGCAGTCTGGTTTCCACAGCAACGAGTTGTCAGCACCAAGGATGTCAGAGCTCCAAGGTAGGGAGAGGAGGGGGCTGCATTTCTGGCTCAGCTGCTGTGCCACGGTACCGGCCCTTGCTGCAGCCACACTACAGCACAACGTCTCCGTTGTCTTCGTGGAGAGTCAAAGCCTTTCATTTTGTTCTACTCTTCCCTTTCTAATCAATTTACAGTCAAAATGTGACACTCGGGTAGGTGGTGGGGCTTGGTGGTTCCTTGATGCTTAGAAGCTTCCTGTCCTTTCAAGGCCTCTCTCTGTTCGAAGGGCACTGCTCTGTCCTCTGCTTTTCAAAGTTTTTCTGTGGGCAGAATAGCCCTTGCACACGTGCAAACCCTGCAGCAGTAAGTTTGAGAGAAAGGGGAGTAGAGCACTATTCTTTCTGCCCCATGTTCAATGTCTGCCTGTGAATGACAACATGAAGAATGATCAGTCCTTTCACCTTGCCCAGTAATGTGAAACCTGCTCCCATGAATCCTGCTTGGCTGGGTTTTCAGAGGCACCCATCCCCTTAGGGTGGGAACTGAGCCTTGCTCCTACTGGCCTTGGAGATTTGCATTATTTATAAGGATTTTTTTAATACACAGTTAACCTGTGAAATCGGTTGCCTCAGGAGCTGAGAGGTGGTGATGCTGTGAAGATCTCGAGAGGAAACAGCACTTCTCTGAGTGTGTCAGATGTGAAGAACCCCCCTGCATTTTCTATGTACTGTACAAATTCGGCTGTGATCTCTTAGATCCTGTTGTTATAACTGGTAATTACAAAACTGTCAGGATAAATAATGACACACTGAGCTTCAGAAGGCAACTTATTGCTTCTCTAAGTGCTTTGCTGCTGCAGGGGTGAAATATCCTCCTGTCTAAGGAGAGGGAGGTGGAGCTCTGCAGGTGGTTGTAGTTCTGGGTGATGTCCATCACTTGCACAACAGTTCCACGTAAGGGTGTGTCTTCCTGGGCAAGTTGTTCTTGTCTAAACTAGGGTGTAAACATAAAGTGAAACAGATTTTTCGCAACAGCTATTCATNTTTTTTTTTTTCTTCTTTTTATGAAGAGTAGGGCAGGAAGGCATGACCCATGGAAATGCAAACAGTGTAATGTAATTGAAACTTCCTTCCAGGCATGTTCTGCTGCTTATTTTCACCTTTAATATGAATTATGGTAAAACCCAATTACTAAAGACAGTTAAAATGAGCAGCTGAAATGTTAGAGGTATAGGTAGTTAATGTTTTAAACTGGCTCTAATACATTATTAAATCATGCACCCTAAAGCAGATACAGTTTAATTCCACTTTTGGATGTCTGTTAATGACTTTTAAAAATTAAGGTTTGCACCTGCAACTTGGGATAGAATCACAAACCGCTTTTGGTAGCTGGTTGTATTTTTACTGTTTATTTCAATCACTTTTCTAACACGTATCTGGCTCTGCATTGGAGTTTGTGGTACAGAAGTCATACTTAGAAAGGGCAATATCTGCATAACTGTCTTGTCTACTGGATTTAGGTGTTTTTCCATGTTTATCATGTTTAGTTGTGTGGTTTTTCAGTTGATTTTCTTTGTTTGGAAACCTACAAAGTAGCATCTCAAGGTTACTGGCATCAGTGCAGGGGCACAGACTGCCAAGGTGAGGGTGGTACATGGGGAAAGGTCAGTTAATTTAAAAACTGTCTCAGTTCTGGTGGATTGGCATCAAGTGGAGTTTTCCTCCAGTCTCTCAGCTCTGTAGTAACTTTTTCCTGATGCTGAGATGCTGTGATTAAAGGACTATTGAAATTGGAAGGAATGTGAGAGTGACTTTCACTTCCATTTCAGAAACTCTGCTTGCCAAGATGCCTCTGTTGTGATGTGTGGTTGCCTTGGCTTGGACTGGGCAAATTTGCCTATTGAAGAATGGAATGAGTCTCAAGAGCTACAAAAACTGACCTCTTGCTGCAGTAGGGAGGAGGAGAAAACAGCAATGTACATTATTGATAGAATACTTTATACAAGAGCAATTAATTCTGAGTCTTTCCTGCCTCTCTGCTGTCTGAATCACTGCTGTGGAGGTGTGAGGGAAGGTGAATGACTGCAGTGTTGTGTGTTTGTGCACAAAAGCCACCTTTCCCAGGAGAAATACGGAAAAAGTTCTCCCAAGTGTTGGTTCAATAAAACATCCAACACAGCAATAGTAATTTATTATTAAACAGTTCTTGGTATTTGTGGCAGTCTTCATTTTTGGCACTTGCGTAGGACTGCAGCGTTTTAAAAGTAAGGCAGGAGTTTTCCTGCATCCTACAAGCAAGGGAGCATCACAAGGGGCAGTTCTGGAGGAGAATGGTTTGAGCTCAGAGCCTGGGCAGTCAGGGTGAGGAATAGAGTCCTCTGGCGGTACAGTGGGAAAGCCCAGTGTGGAGTTTCTCACATGTCAGCTTTCCCATCTATCCCAAGCATGAGGATTTTGGTGATCTCTGTTTTTGTTTATGTGAACCCTCTAAACTCCAACAGTGAGCCCATGCAGTGTGTTGTGACATTTTGGTGTGTGCTGGACAGCTGTTTTCTAACACAAGTCATGCCTGTTCCAGATATTTCTTTACCTCTGTTTCTTCAGGGTACTGTGACTCCTCGGACCAAAGTGGCAACTTCTCTCTTTTAAACTTGATCTACTGACCTGCATTTGAGCAAGTTGAAATAGGAATTACTTGGTAGGGGAAGGTGTTGTTAATATTCCTGCTAGTCAGGTGCACAGCCACCACCTACATCACCAAGGAGCATTGCTCTGATTTATATTGAAAATGAATAATCTTAATGTGTTCCCTCTTCCTTTGGCTTCCTGCTGAGTAGAGGATTACCAGGAGACAACTGCCTGCCATTCCTCCTTTTTGTGCACAAGAGCATTAAATGCTCTTTGGCTGAAATTAATGCTGTTCATATATATTAATATAAATTAAGGTTCTAGTTTATGTTGCTTCTTCCTACCCAAAGGTTCCTCACCTCTGAAGAACAGTATCTTTGAAGCTTCCAAGTCTTACAAGGTTTCGTTATAAAAGAGTTCACCACAGTAGAGCTCTCTCAATTTAAACTGTTTAACTTCAAACTGTTCAAAGGAGGAATTACTTTTCTAATGCAAGAATCCTGAGAAATCAGGCTGCATTGAGTTGTCTTAAACTGTCTGTTCAAGCCTCCAAATAATACTTAAATTCTGTTTAAAAAATAAATTAATCACGATAATTTACACTTGCATAACACATGTAATCTAAATCTCTGAATTATTCATCAAAATACCTTCCACCTATGGACTGTAACAATCTTTAGATTCCTCTGCATGTCTTGTTGCATGGTCATACGCGAATCTTGACTCATGGTTTACATCTACATAGAGCATTGGTGTCTCTGCTTCAGAACTCGTGAGGGTTTTCTTTTCTTAGTTTTCTTTTAAAAAATGGGTTAATTACATTTATAAAGCATTTTCCAAAACTGAGCTGTATGTTTGGAGTATATTGGTCACTAATTACTGTCCCTGAGACATCAGGAGCAATGATCTCTTATGACCAATTGCCATTAGCGGTTCATAGCTGACTGCTTATTTTGTATGGAGAGTTTCTAGGGAGTCCAAAATCAGTATTCCTGGGCCCTCTGACATCCTCCTCCATGCTTGGGGAGAACTTCATCTGCAAATACTCATGGTTTTGTGCTTTCATTCAGTTTATTCCATGCTTTTTAGCTTTTTTCTTCTGTGTAATCAGAGCAGAAGTTGATTCCCTTCTCTTCCACCCCCACCTTTTTCTGCTATTCATTCTCTGGAAGGATTACATTTTAACTGCTAAATGTCAGTAAATGTCAATTTTTGCTTCCACCCCAAAACTTCCATTTTATTATTAAAAATTATATGAGGGGAAAGTAATCTGTGAGACATCACTCTGCATTTTTTCTTTTTCTTCTCTCAGATTCATTTAGCAATCAATAAATAGAAACTGCGCTTCTGAGTTATGATTAAACTTGCTGTTAATTTTTGCCAAACTACTAAATTTGGAGTTTTCAGTATCTAATTTTTCCATTTAATAAGTCATACATTGAAGAAGAAAAAAGTAACATTGCTTTAAAAGTAAAACAAGGATTTGTATTTGAACTTTCTCTGAAGTCAGGTAGAAGTGTATTATCTCTCTGCTATGCTTTTTCTTTACGGCTGATATGCTCCCCAATTAGTTAGGTTTTTCCCCTAATTTTTTTTTTACTTTTACTAGTTACATAGAAACGTAAGCTCTGGTATATTATTTGCATGTTTCTTGTTTTCTGAAATCAGGGAGCTTGTTAAAATAAAATACATTGGTTTGCCCTTTTTGCATGTTTGTATATATCTTTGTGTGAGAACATGAGAGCCAAAATTAGTATTATTTAGAAAAAAGGGAACAAATAAACATTAATTACTGGGAACTGTAGCCCACTAGAGGCTTGTTAGCAACTGCAAATATACAACAAACCCAAACTTGTAGGATGAGTAACTCACACAAAAATGTTAGATTCCTTTCTGCCTTTTTCCTGAAAAGTCTGCTGTAGTTTGGCTTGAATTAGGAGTTCAGTTTTGGACTCATATTTGTTTTCTTACTGACTGTGAAAGTAGAAGTCAGTAAGCATTGCCATTTTCAGGAGATACTCAGGCTCACATACATTCTGTAAATCAAGGATATAGGAAAGAGGAGTCCCAGAAGAGCTGGCTTGGTGCTGCTGTCCTTTGATAACTGTGCTGATGACCCTGCAGGAACCCCTTTCTCTCCTTTAACACTGCCCCCATGAGGTCTGTGTTCCAACTTCAACATTGACATTTCCTATCTACCCTCGCGGGATTACATCTTAAAATTTGCTGAACTTGTGAGGAGAAAAATTCTATTTATGAGGCTTTTACTCATTGGAATATACCAAAGTTTACCTTGTTACTTTGTTGAAGTGCTCCTGTGGAAGACTTGGAGGAGCTAAAAGGCATGGTTAGCCAGTACTTCTACTGTGGGGCCAAAGTACCTTTTATGTGCAGTTGTTCCTTTTCAGTGCAATTTTAAAGGCTTGCAGAGCGATGTTCCAATGCATGTGCTCTCCTCTAATGTGAGTTTTCCTTACTACGTAGGCAGATCAGGCTGAGGATCAGTGTGAGTGTTCCTCATGAGGGGAAGCTGAACTTGGTCTGTTCAGCCTAGAGAAGACCGAGAGAAGACCTCATTGGGGTCTTCAATATCCCCTCAAAGGGAAGTGGAGGGGCAAGTACCGATCTCTTCGCTCTTGTGACCAGTGACAGGATTGAGGAAATGCCCTGAAGCTGAGACGAGAGGTTTTGGTTGGATATCAAGAAAAAGTTTTTAACCCAGAGGATGGTTGAACACTAGAACAGGCTCCCCAGGGCAGTGGTGGCAGCACCAAGCTGTCTGAGTTCTCAGGCATTGAGATTGTTGGGGTGGCCTGTGCGAGGCCAGGAGTTGCACTTAATGATCCTGATGGATCCCTTTCAATTCAGGGCATTCTGTGATTCTGTGAGGGCTGTAACCCAACGCTGAATTCAGGAATCAAAGACTGCAGTCTGTAACCTGAACTTACAGCACCTCGTTCAGTAAAGGCAGGAAGAATTTGTCTGTAGCTGGCTGGTTGCAAACATGATCCAGTCGTTAGCACTGCCTGAGGCTGGGCTGCTCCAAGAGCTGCTTCTGCACCTTGTGCATCCACCCATTCCCCTTTCTCGCTGTGGCTGTTGAATTGGAGTCTCTCTGCTCCAGCAAGAGACATGAGTATTATCAAAGCATAGCACAGAGTTGTCTAAATATTCTTGGACTTCAGTTTGACTGTGTTTATTTAAAATACTCTTCTGTTGTTAAAAGAGAAAGTGTTGTTACTTGCCCCAAACCTCAGGAAGTGTGAAATAAATATCATCTAACTTCACCCATTTTATTGTTAGTTTGAGATGGGAGAACAGGAGGCAGGCAGTTACATACCCATAGACTTTGAATGACAAAGAAATGATCTACTGCAGCCCAGGAGAACTGAGGAAAATAAAAACAACTAATAAGTATGCTGGGATTGAAAGACATGGAAGTAATGACCCTTGCTGAAAGAGGAGAGCAATCAGATAAATGAGTATAAGAATTATTGATTTTATAATTTTAATTAAAACAAAATCAGAGTGGTAGAAAATTACATTTTTTTAAAAAGCGGTGTAGTGGCACAATTTTTTGTAGTATAACAATGAAATGAAGATAATGCTTAGTTTTGATTATTGGATTGAGCAGACATTAATAAAGTTAGCAAGTTATATTCAAGTCTTTGGTTCTTTAATACATCAGAAATATTAGGCTGAATTTAGGCAAAGCAAATTAAGAAGTTGCAGTAAAAGATGCTGTGGGTTGTATTAAGTCATTGATTTCTCCATTTTTGTAAATGATTTTCAAGCAGAAGTATGAGGAACAGATTAATAACAGTAAAGTCATCCAAACAAAAGTAGAAGACACATAGCTCTCCAGATGTGAGGAACAGGCACAAGTGAAATACTGAGCATGATGCAGACTGATACTTGAGTACGAATTTGTTCCTTCTGGAGCTTAATTAATGACAGCACAGAGTATTAAAGAAGTTAAAGAACTTTCTCTGGAGACCTTCAGTTACATTTGGTGCATCAGGGTTAGTCTGATTCACTACAGTAGTGCTGGAACTGCCACCTGCAGCCTGCACATTTCAGCACCAAGTGACAGATACTGCCTATCAAGGAAGACGGGGAACATCAACCATCTGAATTGTTCCAAGAGTAGATCCTTCTGGATAATGGTGTTTGCAGGGGTGAGCAATGATGAAAGCTGAATGTATGGGGTTTGAAGACAGCATCAGGAAAAGGCATCTCAGATGAAATACTGATGACTTTTTGATGTAATTAGCTTCTCAGGCAGGATCAGAGTTCAGTGTGGAAAGAAACAAAAATAACTGCCGAAGTCATTGTCCTTGCTCAGGAAAATAGGTGATTTAAGAGAGGGGTTTATCATGGCGAAGATACCAAGTCTGTGACTGATGTGATAAATGTTTGTAAAAAGAAAAAAGACAGACGTCAGGAAAAATGATGCTGTTGGGAGGTCAATGCTGGGAGTGCTCTTTCCAGGGAGCTCTACGGTGCCTCTGGAAAGAGACAGAATTGGGCTGGACAAAGTGCATGGCATCTTGGTGGGGTTGCCTGGATCCACATGGCCTCACTCATCTTAATATTCTGACAGACTTGAAGAATGGTTTTTCCTGTGCTGAAGACAAGTAGTGTTGCAAGAGTTGTTTGGGCAGAAAGTTTTCAACCTTTTGCATAAAGAAGTAGAGGAAAAAATTACTTTGCCTACGTGAAACATAAAGTTTCTAGTGATTTAGCCCTGCAGATAGGTCATGAGGGATAGGCATGCAGAAAGGGATTTGTTATTTTCAGGGCTGTTTTGCTGTTGCTAAAACAAAATTACACCTCCATACCACAAAAACTAGACTGTCTCTCCCACATACATGAAACTCCTTCATAAAGTAGCAGTTTTGGGTTGATAAACTGAGCATTCAGATGCAGTAAATGTCAGGATCCATGCTATTATGCTTCTGACTATCTTGTGCTCTGCATTTTCTATCACACTTCAGGCTTTTTTGGTGCACAGACAAAATTATTATAGTGTTAAATGATTGATTTCAATAGCTGGTTTCACTGTTATTGTTCAGCATCTGGATGAGATTTCTTTATTTCAGGTTAGCTTGGACCTACTCTGAAAACAGGTTTTCTTTTGGTTTTTTTCCCTCCTGGTTGTGTTTTGATGAGTTTTCACTCTAACGGTTCGATCACTGTTGTTTTCGCAATATTGCTTTAAGAAAAATTTGTATTGTCCCTATTTCATGTATGGGGAGCAGAAGAATAGAGTAAACTTCAAAAAGTATCGCCTGACTTTTGTGAGCTCCATTTGAAATATCTCAGATGAATGTGGCTTATTTTTTCATTCCCCCTGCAATGTATTGGGTTACAGACTGCACTTGTAACTCGAGTCAAGCTTTTTAAACCTAAGCTGTGTTCCAGCTGGGAATGCCCAGAAGTTTTGCAAATGCAGCTGCAGTCCAGGCTCCTGGGAAATGAGCAACAGGCAACGAGAGACTACCTGTGTGGCTCAGCTGACTTCCTGAACTTTGCAGAAGACATCAGGAAGGGACAAGAGCAGAATCCAGATTTTTGAGAGCAGCATTCAGCTGTGGTTAAACCACAAGATGCTTCTGCCTTACATTACTCATTCCAGCATCTGTGTAAAATGAAGAGGGGATGGGAGAGGCTCCAGACAGCAGCTCCTGTCACTGCATTCTGACATGGTTCAGGTTGTACTCTGTTGTAAGGATGAAGTTGAAGAGAGAGGAATAATGTATAATAATGTTGAGTTTAATACATGCAAAGGAAGCAACATTCAGGTTACTGAAGCACCTTAATCCTGGCATTTGCTGATGTTAGAAGGGCAATTTTAATCATATTATGAAATCTGTGTTTTATTTTAGGTGATTATCACAAAGGCCTCTTGATAACAATTGCAAGATAGACTAATGGGTTTTTTTTCCTGCCACATTTTGTTTATTATGTATTTATTGAGAGGATATTAAATGACTCAGAGAAAACGATTTAGAGAAACAGTAGAACTGGTGAAATTGCTAAGTTATGCTGTGTGCACAGAATTTATATTATTAGGATTTATTGCAGTTTCTGTCATCTCTGTGTTGAAGATTGCCAAATAATTTATGCCAAAAACACCTCATTGCGGTAAAACGTGAGAAAGTGACGTCCAGAGGCAGTTTTTGTCCCAGAAGAAGTGCGTGACCCACACTGAGGTCTGAGATTGCTGGTCTAAATGGCAAGAGCACAGGCTCTTAACCAAGCCATAGCAGTTCATGGGTTGCCTGTTTGTAAGTAGTTTATTCTGTCAGAAAAATCCATGGTGTAACCTTACAGGCAATTCCAAGGCCCTGAGCTGCAGAAAACTTGGAGTTGGTGCCACATGTAAAGTCTACATCACACAACAGCCTTCAAGGAACACTTCCCAGGAATCCTGTGTAGGGAGGCGTATTGTTGTTTCTGTCAGTCACTTCCAAGAAAGCCTCACTCTTCCTCTGCTGCTCTGAAGCCTTTCCAGTGAAACCTGAAACCTGGGCCTTGTCTGCTTTACTGCTAATTTATTTATTTATTAGTTAGGAACATGCAAAGAAGAAGATTCAGTTTTCATTTCTTTTTCTTCCTTTTGTTTTACAAAGTTACCTCGTTTGCCAGACTGGATCAGAGCTTCAGAGTTTTGAATGCCAAGGAGTTTCTCTTACAGGTGCTTCTGTGTGTGCTGTGGTCACAAGGTGATGGCCCTGGTGGGAAAACAAGCAATACAGGCTGTGTTTTCTCATCTAGTTTTTAGTGGCACGGCATGGCATTGACAGCTATATAAGAAAGTATAAATGTATCTAAAAAATTCAAACACCATTTGGAGCTTTTGACGCAGCAGCCCAGTGTGCTCTGAGCAGTAAAAAGAATCCTTATACATGATATTGTAGGAGAGATGGGAGGGAATACATGGGATTGTGTATGTGATACCTGCTTGCTTTCATGTGTTGTGTTGGGAGGACTACCACAGTGAGCTTCTATGCTAACCTTACCCAAGTAATAAAAACTGGGAGACAAGATGTCTGAGCTGAAGGTCCAATAAATAATAAACATGCACTGAGCACAATAGATTATTGATTATAGGACAATCCGTGGCAAACAGGCTAACAGCATGGAGATCAGCAAAGACAGGATGAGGAATGTGACTATTGACTGGGTGTCCTGGATTTTAGGACATGCAACAACAAATGTGTTTTGGAAGGTCTGCATAGTCACAGGCGATGATGTTATCAGATGTGACCTAGATGAAATCTGGACTGAGAAGTACTGCAAGAGTGTACAACACTATAGAGTATTTATAAATCTGTAATCTTTAAATTTGACAGTATCTTTGCAGAATGCAACCTTTAAATTTCACCTTTAAAGTGTCAGAGAGCACTGGGTTTTAAATATCTTTCTCGCCTTGGCTTTTGCTAGTATTTGATGGGCTTTGTACCTTTTGCAAGGTACGTAAGACAACTGTGTGACTGTATCTAGGAGAACAAACCTATTGCACATACTGCAAAACAGCCCGGGATTCAAGGCCAAGACCTGCAGGATTGTCTAGCAGAACAGAACTCAAAGGTGGGGAGCACTTATTTACAAGCTTCCAAAGGCATGGACACTATGCAGCTTTAAAAATTGCTGTTGGGCCTTTTTTGGGCAGAGAAAGAGGTGGGTTATAGGTTGTGGCTGAATAGCACAACTTCAAGTTTCCAGACGTGTCTAAAGGAGGATGGCAGGCTCTGTTGCTCACTTCACTTGATTCACATTCTTGGATTGGTTTGTGTTTAGTTTATAGCTTCCCTAAATAATTGCTTAATTCAAATATGAAACTTTATGCTTGTAACTTTATTTTTTTTTTGTTGTTTATTCGGGAGTTTGGTGCTATTCTGGTGTGGACAGAATTTGGGTCATGAAAATCTATGCTTAGTCCTATCAGTCAGCATCCAGGCTTCAGTCGTGTTCCTGCAGCCAAGTCTTACTCCATCTCTCTCAGAAGGCAAGACAATTTTTCATTCTGATACAGAGGCTGAATCACCCTTTGTTAGAAATTGCCTTGGTAAGCATGTTGCAGAATTATGAAAAGACTTTCATATTCCAAGTCCCGAGTTCTTGTGGTCTTTTCACCTGAGGCTCACAGGGATCCAAGAGTGAGACAGGTGTTTCTGTCACAGTCCTTTGGGAAATAAGCAATAATATTTTTCCAGCAGTGCTTGCTATGGCAGTGCATGTAGTAGAAGGTGAGTGTAGCATCCCCTGAGACTCTGTGATCCTGGTGTGCAGCTCCCTGGTGCTGCCAGCTGTCACGAAACCTGTCTTCTGTTCTCAGGCTCTCCTCTGAATCCCCCTCACGCTGCCTGTAATGAATCCATGTATCCCTGAGGTGGTTTTCTTGCTAAGGCTCGCCTGTTCTTCTGTTTCGTGGTAATTGTTTTTAGAAATAGCTCCCTTAAAACTGGGCAGGAAATGGTATTTTCACTGCATGAAAACTTTATCAAATACAAAAATCTGTGTCTCCCAAATTTAGAAACACCCAGGAACTTTTAAAACTCCTCATGAGAAATGAGAACAACCCTACCCATCCCAGAACAGCCAGTAGTTCCCCCTCAACTGGGGTCTGAGAAATTCAGGGCTGTGTCCCTGCTTTGCCAGCTTGCTTTTCAGGGATGGAGACTGGGAGATGTAGCACTCTGTCAGCATGTAAGGACTTCCCTGTAAGAGCTGGAAGGACTTGGTTAGTGAAGTAGAAAATCTAATTCAAGCAGGGTGAGGATCTGGAAGTGGATTTCTGCACCCAGACTTTATAGGCAATTAGACTGTTGGTTATCTGGTGTGTAAATCCAGGGTCCCTTGGTGATTTTGAATGGTGGTTCTGTCCAGGACTTGTGAATGCTTTCTGCTAATCTGCTTTGTGTTCTCAAGTGGAAACTTCTAGTTTTGACTAAAATAGTTCTAATCTTGCAGTTGGAAATACAGCTAGTGATAGATAATTAGGAATTCTGGCAGAGCACCCCCCATGTTCAAAATATCACAGCCTCTTAGTTTAGAATAGTTGCTGCTAAGAAGAAACTGAGACTTCAGGAGCATTGGGGTTTGATGCATTAAGGTTTGAAAAATGTCTCCAGATCCTGCAATAGTTGGTATCATTTAGCATTAAGAAGTGTTTTGAAAGGGGTCATATTTGATCTGGTTGAGCTCCTACTGCATAGCTGTGTGATGAGAACAATGTATCACTGTCCTGATGTTCTTTCACTGGACCTTCAGGGATTCTCCTCCCTCACCCAAAACAGAGCCATGAGAGTCAAGGCGCCCGTGGTGTCAGGGATGCTGGGCTGCCCTTCAGGGGTGCTCTCCTACTGGTTTGTGAGTAGCCCTTATAACTTCACTAGACTAATGGGGGACAGGAGGGTCAAAAGTGTGTCTGGAAATTTGGACAAATAACCTCCTCCCTTGGTTATCAAATGGTGAAGACAAACCAAAAGATGGTTTCTAAAGGTCTTCAAAGCAGCCACTGCTTGGAAAAGTGCCATGTGACCATATAGAAATAAACACACATGCATTTTTTGGTCATAGGAGAGGGATTAACCTGTGCAAGGTGAAATTTTCACCACCTGACAGATCTTGGACAAAATCCTGCATGTTAAGCAAGTGTCATCCATGTCTCATCAAAGTCTGAATTTCCCTTACCATCCAGTCTCCACTTGGAGATCTGTGTTCCCAACCGGAGCATCATGGCTGAATGCCTTCTCCCCTCGCCACTGCCTGCTGGCAAGGCTCGGATCAACTCTGTTGAGGGACCAGCAGCTGCACACTCAGGCAATCTGTTTCTCTGTTCCCATGGCTCTTGTGCGGGTATGTTTTCCTGTTTCCCTGGTGTGTCCTGTCTAGGGGAATGATCCTGGATGGCACATTGCTGCTGTGAAATCCTCACCTCAGAAGTCATTAACACTCTTGTGGGGCAGCTGTTTCCACAGTACTGCTGTGAGCTGGAGGTAGACAGGTGATGGAGTCCCTTTTCTCCATTTCCCCAGGTTTCTCACTCCCTCCTCCCCCTTCCTCAGGCCCAGACTTCCCTCTTTCAGGCACACTGACTTGTGGAATTGAGCCAACATTGCAGTGTACCACGAGCAGATACTGCTGCAGGGAGGAGGGGGGGAAGGACAGTGCCTTAAGGAAGGGAAATGGATCTATGCTTCAGCTTGGGAAGATTAAAAGGATTTAACTCCTGGAATGATTTTTGTTTTTCATCAGTACTTTTGCTCCATCTCATTTTTCTGACACCTGTGCAGTCCTGCATGGTGCTGCTTTAGCCGAGACATCAAAACATCAGACTTCCAAATATTCCTGGGGTCCTCCTCATCTTCCTTTTGCATGTGCAGTCATGAGGCAGCCAACACAGGGCAGGAGCAGAGGAAATTATTCAGGAATGTGAAGGAAATGCGCTTGATTTTGGCAAAAAACACCGATTTAAGTTGCTCCATTCTACCTTTGTGGTGTCCGAGTACTCCCTGTCAACTGGTTGCAGGGAATGAGAACCAGTCCTCTCTAACCTTTGTCAAAGAAATGGAACATGGAACAGTAGGGAGAGAGCACTCTGCTCTCACTTCTCTCTCCACAGCATATCCTGCTATAGGGGAAATCTTTACAGTGAGGCTGGATGGCTAAAAACTGAAATACAGTGGACAGCAAAATAGAGAGATGTTCCCTGCCCTCCAGAGCATGGGAGAAATAAAGTCTGCTTGCCTGGAGTACCTGGGAGCAGTGACAGGAGTTCTCAGCTATTGATGGAGAGTCTCCAGGGATTGAGTGCTCTGACAGGCAGGATAGGAGCCTGGATTGTCTGGGAAAATACCAGGTTTGGATAAAGGGAAGCTGTGGATCAGGAGGGGTTTAGATTAGTAGAATGGGGCATTTGCCTGGGGATCTTGATTAAAGTTGGCTTGCAGGGTGTTTGAGATTTCTGAGAGGAACTGGGAAGGACTGTTGAGCTGTGTACGAACTGGCAGCTCCCAGTTGTGTGCTGGGAAGTGTGTGTTTTCCAGCATCACAGATATTAAACAGCCCTTAATCAAACAGTGAGTGCTGCAAGGCATCAGCTGCTCCAGGAGTGTGCTGTGGGACTTGGGAGACTAGTCTCTGATTGCTGGATCCTGCTGCCGGTGTGGGAAGCAGAGGTGTAACCCAGGGTGGCTGAGCCAGCATACCCAGCAAAATCAGTCAATGAGAATTGCAACACAAATAAAAGTTTTACTGCTCTGTCACTTGCTTATGTTGATTCCATCTGTTGAATTCCCCCTTCCCCCAGAATATTTCTTTTCTTTCCTTTCCTATGTAATAATGTCCTTGGCTTTAGAATATATATACAGACAATATAAGGACAAGAAGTCTGGGGAGATCAATCTACTTTTTCTCTTAATAACTTCCATTGCATTTCCAGCCTCTGCTGAATGCTGCAATAGTTTTGTTTCTGTTCACAGTAACACTGCGCTGCCATGTCTTTGCTGTACACAATAAGCAGTTCCAGGGATCTTCATGCCTGAAGGACCTTTAAACTTCCATCCACAGGCCTTTCTATGGGGTTGTGACTTAGACATAGATCTTTGCTTGAAAATGCTAATGGCAGAGCTTGCACAAACCTGAGTGTGAAAACATACTGTGATTTGAAGCACTAGGGAAATCTTACCGATTGGTCAAGGTTTTAAGGCTTTGTTTGATTTTTGAAAACAAGTCAAGTTCCCACAGCTGACAGCTTTTAGAATTGAATGTTTGACATTATGCTGGTCAGAGTAACTCCAGTTAAAGATTCCCAAGAATGGGGTCAGTGCTCAGTATCTCTTCCATGAGAGAGGTGAGGTACGGTGGCTGTCAGTGTCACTGATATCAGGAATTCAGCAAGTCTCCCTTAAGGTAATGTTTAAATGAAGTAGATGAGCCTCATGGAATAGGAGAAGGAAGATTTGAGAGTTCTTTGTTTATTCCTCAGTTCTTGTGTTTGGATGATTTAGGAATACTTGAAACAGACATTGCAGCAGAAGAGAGACACTGCTTGGTCATGCGACAGAATGCACAAATGTGGGTGTAGAGAAGGGAAATGTTGAGGAGGAGCAGCAGCATATGAGAAGGAGCTGGCCTGGGGTAGCATATTGCCAGGCTTTGCATGCATGGATGACAACCTGAAATTCACATGGAAGGGGATGGGAAGTCAGCTAAAAGGGACTTTAGGTGTGTGGGCAGTGGTGTGAGAGGACAGTATGTTCGTTCTGAATTCTGCTGCCAGATGGTGGGGCCATGGAAAGCCGAGCTGCAGGTGTGGGGGAAGCTTCTTAAGATACCAACTGTCCAAAAGTAGGGCTAGGGTGCAGAGTGGGATGAAAAGACAGACTTGTGGAATGTGCCCACAGCAGGAATCCAGCTGCACCCCAGAGAGCCTCTGAATACTGGGGAAGGATGTCAAAGTCTTCCTGGGAGTTCTTAAGTGATTTAATCTTCATGACTGTAGTCACACATGCAAGAAATAGAGAAAGGCTGGGGGACAGCATGGGTTCCTCTTGGAGCTGCTGTTATCTGTGGTTAATGAGATTAAACATGTTGCTAATTTCTGCTTCTACCTTGTTCACTATTATCCCATCTGTGTTGAGTTTGATGATGCTTATTAGCATGAAGGCTGGGAAAGAGAACATCAGACTTAGATTCTCTCAGTGCTGTTTTTTTCTGGTCTGTGCCTTCTGCCGTATTGTGCTCCAACAAAGGTGTGCCATGGCTCACTAATGCTGGTGTCACTGTCCTTCTGTCCCACACAGCTGTGCAGGTGGGGTTCATGGCTGTTGGCACTGAAATGGCCACTAAAGCACAGAGTCGTATCTGTGATAGTTGCTCTTTTCTCTTCTTGCTGTGGAAAATGTGTAGAATGCAATGGCATTGATACAGTATTACTGTGCCTAATTACAACTACAGTAATTAGGTATTAGTTGAGGAGTTTTTTTTCTTTTAGAGAAAACCAGAAGTGTTACGCTATAACAAAAATGTCCTGTTATTGGGAGGAGGGGACCTTAGGGGTGTTCAGAATGGAGTTCAGCGGCTGTAGCTGTCAATATCGGGAAGCATGTGAGAGGGTCACATCCTGGCAGACACGTTTCATGACCATGAAAAGGGCCGGTGTGTTTTTTGAAGGCATTGCTGCATCACAGTCACGGCACAGAAGAAAGTCAAACATAAGGAAATACATCTGGCACTTCAAAAAACAAATGGGGGAGTTTTTTGTGATGGCCATAGTTCCTGTGGAATTCTGTGGCTTGGTCTCAGGCTGGACTCAAGACAGCTCTGACTCCTGGAAGGCAAGATGTGTCCTCATTGTGGGAAATTTCATTATTACAGAATCAGAGGATATTCTGGGGTGGAAGGGACCCACAAGGATGGCAAAGCAGCAAAACTGTTGGCCATAGTGTGTATCTCAAAGTTTTAAGTGATCTTTTATATGCCTTGATTCAAGCATATAAAGGTTTTGGACAACTAGAAGATCAAGATTACAGTCATGAATTTGCTTTAGTGTTCTGTGAGTAGCTAAAGTCATCAAAGGAGGGAAAGTTTGATGGGCTCAAGATCTGAGGAAGTGCCGTGGTATTTGGTGCTCCTGGAATTTCCTTACACAGCAAAGTTTCACATGCAAAGTCTATTAATTTTGCTCAGCCAAGGACTGAGATATATAAATTACTGAAGTCAAGTCACCTGATTCCTTGTCATCAGAATTTAGGAACTCATGGCTGGCAGGCATAAAGTTTTTGTGGAGGGGTTTTAACTCTCTTCTTTTTTTTTTTTCCTTTTTCACTTTAAAGCGGTGTCATATCAGACACTAGAGTGTAATTATACATTAAAAAGTGTCATAATTTTGAGCTGGGATTTTAGCTTTCCTTTCCCTTGGAAATTTAGGAAGAGTAAAAACAGTGGCAGAGGTACAGATTATTTTATTTTAATCAGAGATTAGTGTGTCTGGGTTCTGGAAAGGGCTTTGCTTCAGATCTCCCCAGATGCTGAATATTGACTGTAGGTGCTGAGTGCAGTTGTCAGTGCTGGCTCAACAGCAGCATTTTGAGGTAGAAATTGCCATCAGGAGAAGGTAGAGAGAGGAGCTGATTTCTAGGCCTTCTTGTATAAGCAAGGATTTGAGGATGTTCTTGTCTGATAACAACATGTAAGTAACTATTGGTGATTTATTTTTCTTTTAAAACACATTTGCAATATTTTGAGTACAACAGAAGCCGCTTGCAGCTGGTTTGTAGCCTTTCACAACTGAGAAAAACTAGAATCATACAGTGCCAGTAAGAATCATTATTTTTCCCTCCACGCAGCAGAACAAGCACAATATTAAAATGCAAAGTAATCTTATAGTGGTAGCAAAATACATAATGTGGTTTTTATTGAAATCTCTCTATACTGATTAGTACTGACTGTATGGTTGTGTATGTTTGGCACTGTAGTTCAAATAGAGTCATGTAAGGTTATCAGGGTACCGGGAAAGCAGCTTTTCTTTGTGGGCATTTTTGCTCATTTTTGTGATTCCTCTCTGTTAACCTCACGAGTGCAAGGGGATACCTTTGGAATGTTTAGTGGCCCCCGGCTTTGCCATTTCAGTTGTATTTGCTGTATCTCCACTAACATTTATGAACAAGGACAGCTGACCTTTGCAGAGTGAATGGCTAGTTGCATGTGTAATTAAAGCATTAATAGTGGTATGTCTCATTAATTTACTTCAGGTTGTAGACTCATACTGAGTGCCTGGTGGTGATTTGAGTACTGCTGCAATATATAGAATTAGAACCACACCAAAGTTATTTTTGAGAGACCTGGTTGGTTCTCTGCAGGAGAGAGGCTTGGAGCAAAATCATATTTACGCGGTGTGCACTCCCTAGGGGTGAAGCGGGAGTGAGTCAAGTTCTTCAGTGGATTTGCTGTACAACCAGCACGCAAACTCTTAGTAAAAACCACATCTTTCCGTTAACCTGTTCCTTTTGTCTTTGTTCTGCTCTTTCTGCTGTTTTCCCTTTAAAACATGTGCTTAAGGAATTCAAAGCCTTATGTGTCAGCAGGAAGTTGGTTTCAGAGTGTGGCTCTGACGCCACCTGTAAACAGTCCTCCCTGAGTCCTCTTCCTTCTCACTTGTGCTGGCAAAGGACCAATGATCTGCTGTAGCTTTTGCCATTTCAGGGGATAAGTTGAGTAGGGACTGGAAGAGAAGAAGAGGATAGAGAAGGGTCCATAGTGCAGGCAGTAAAACCCTGACACTCAGTAGGCTGAGCTAAAGGGTTAGATTCCACAAGCAGGAGTGTTGGAAAATCATGCTACTCGACTGTTATTGCTATTACTGGCTTGGAGAAGGCCACTCTGGGACTGGCTGACTACCTGGGTACTGATGGACATGCCAGGCAATGCCAGCTGTGGTAGCAGCTTGGACAGCTCTGCAGCAATTGGCATGACAGTTTGTTTCAATGAAGCCTCCTGGCAGGTTCGATTTCAAACAGCCTAAGCTGGATTTGAAATTAAAGCAGAAAAGAGAAAGATCTAGAGATGACCCACCCATGCCTACCTTGGTTTTATCCCTTGTTTATAGACTGATGCTTCAGTACTAAACACTGCGAGCAGAAATGAGTTGTGTCTTTCATGTAAAGAACAAATTGAGTGCTTGCTTTGAGGCTGGCAGGAGTGGATTCCCCACTGGCTGGGCTGCCATTGCAAACAGAGTTCCTGCTGCAGCTCCACTGACTGGCAGTGCTGCTGGAGGAAGGAAACCTTGAGCATTCCAATTCCTTGAGCATTCTAACACAAAGGGTGGCTTTATGCCTTATGAAGAGACCTGGAAACAGATAAAGATTGTTAACATTGAATTAATAGATGTAGTGCAAATAATCAGGATATAATAAAAGACAAAATGTCCAGAGCCATAGTGATAGTTCTTTTTTCTTTTCTTTCTCCTGCCCCAACCCCCCTTCCTTTTGTAGCACAGGGGAGGGAGGGGGTGAAAGAAACCTTATCTGAGCCTCCTTTTGCCGTGACCCTCTCCTGAATAAAGACTGACTGGAAGAACTGCTCTGCAACAAGTGGTGTCAGTTTCTGTGCATCAGCCTGAATTCACATTCCAAGGCTTATTTGTAGGATTCAGCATTTTTGTAAGAGTTACATGCAAAGAAGATAGAAGGCAAAAGGAACTCGTCTTTTAACCACGAAGGCCTTTTGTTTTCCCCAGCTAGAAACTTAAATAAAGGTAGATATAAGTGCTTATATGTCAGCACTGGAGGCTGAGGACCCCTGGGACTGAACATTTCTGCAGGTGCCATTTCTGTTTTAATAATGGGAAGCCTTTCTGTTGGGAAAATAGCATAGAGATTGTAAAACTGATTGTGTGGTGAAGGAGAGTTCAGAATCTGGCATTGGTGCAAATAAGAAAGAGATGATTGTGGTGTCAGGTGCTGCTTTAATGCAACCTGTGCCATAGATGAGAACTGAGCCTGTAGAAGCTCTAATCCAAGCACAGCAACTGTTGGGAAGTAGGAAGAATTGCTGAAGTTTAACATAAATAAAAAAAGCATATGTGGAGGTCTTGATCGCCTGTGTAGGGAGCAGATAGCAGATCTGACAGGAATTTGTGTAATTTGGCAGTGCATATTAAAGAGAAAGTCATGGAGAAGTGGTTGTTTCCTGTCCTTAGCCTGTTTCATCCCCATGCCCATGGATATCTTCCCTCTCAGGTTGTTAGTTTCACAGTCCAGAAGATCACTTGCTGCTCCCTGGAGTCCTGAGGTTGTTTCCTGTATAGGTCAGACCATTAAGGTATGAGGGTTCCTGCTATCCTTCCTTGCGTACACAGCACTGAATCGATGGAAAAGCTATTAGAAGATACTGTGTCACTTTTCTTTTTTTTTCCTTTCTTTCTATCAAGATATTCTGCACAGGGAGAAGTTTCACAGAGCTGACCTTCCAAGCTGCAGTTCAGAATTTGCTTGGCAGGCTCAGTAACAGAGTTAGGCCATTGCCCCAGATTAAGAGTGCTGACCTCCCTCCACGGCCCAGGCCCTGCATTGGCAGCACAGCCTGGAGTGTCTGCTGGCACCTGCTCCGTTGTTCCTCAGGAATAGGCTGAGCACACCCCATGGTGCAGCTCTTTTCCCCTCCAGCTTTTCCAGATATTGAGGAGAGTTGCGTGAATCACATCTTGTACTTTCTTGCCTTCCATCACCTCTGTTTTTTGGTGACCTCCCAGTGAATAATACCTATTTCAGCTGCTGCTTTTAGGCAGTGGTTCAGAGCTCTAGCAGAACTCTAGTTTTGTGCTGTGCAGCTCCTGGTCCACTCCGTGTCTGAAAACACCCATGAGCATCCCCTCACTGGTGTGCAAAGGCTGCTGTGTATTGTGTCTTCTGGGAGAAGGATTGTGTTTCTTGAGTTTGCCTTGAGTTAGGCTGATCCTACCCACAGCCTATTGTGACAAGCCTGAACTGTACGGGAACTCTAGGGGGGTGACAGGGGGCTCCTGTTGGCAAAGCTGCTCTTCCCTCATGCAGTGTGAACCAGCAGCGCTGGGAAACCCACCTGAAACTCTGGGGGTGTTCACAACCACCTCTGCACTGTTGAAGAACATCAGGGAACCTGGTTGAAGTCTTACCAAAACCATTGCAGCAATAGAAGCACTGCTGCTTTTCAGGCTCCGGAAGATGGCAAAATGTCTGCTTAGGTTTTTTGCAAGTTTGTGAAATTCAACCATAAGTTTATAATTTCAGTCTGTGTTTCTAAACCATCACCTATATTTTGTAGAAATTGGTGCTTTCAGCCCTGCCTGGCTTTCATTTTACAAGGGCCTGTGTCTCTAAGATGTCTTAAAAGGTATTGTTATACCTTTCAGTTTTAGATTGAGAGAAGATCTAGTTTATTTTTAAGGTTCAGAAGGAGAAATCCAAAGGTTAACAGTTGCTTTATATATCAGATGTTGCTTGGTATGTATTTCTGCTCTTTATTTTTGAATTTCCTTTTCTCTGCTGCTCCAGGTGTCACCTTGGCATGAGCACTTTCAATTTTGGCACTGAGGAGTGTATGAAACTTTTAGGGGTAGAGAAAAGAAACTGCAGTATCCTTGTGTGTATCAAAATGGTTTGTTAAAGCACAAGATACACAGATGATAGTGCAGTTACATTAGTGAAGAGACTGGGAATCTCTGATTAGTAGCGCAGGATAGGGAAGAAGGTCTTTGAAGTGTACTGTTCAGAAGTGGCTTTAATCCAGTAATACCCAAGCAATAAACCCTGTAAATGCTTTTCTAAATGCCCTGGTTAGTCCTGAAGGTGTTTGGGGTTTACTGTGGCACACGTATTTTAATGAACTTTCAAAGAGTCCTCTAGGCAACAGCCCAGACTCAGAAGGGCAGAGGGGAAAATGCTGATGGACAGTCCTACTGAGCTGGAACACAGGGGCTGTGAAGGAAAAGCTGCTGAATGGGATCATGACTGAAAGAAGTAAAGCAACTACACTTGGACTCACTAATGGGCTTTTTGTCCAAATTGGAGCCATCTCTTTCTTTAGGAAGTCATTTGTGTTGGAAATCAGGCCATAGCCAGGCTGGAGCAGGAAGGAAGAGGTGGCTAGTGATCTCAAAGGGGCGTGCTCTGGGTTCAGAATGACAGCTGGGCAAGAAGTAGGTTGGCTGTGAGGGCAATGAACTTGGCAGTAAAGCTTCTTCAGCTCATCACACTGCTGAAAATCCGGTGTCCTGCTGGAGCCTTTGGAGCAGAGCTGAGGGAGCTCTGAGGGTGGTCATGGTGGTGGAGCTCCCTGCCCGCTCAGCTGAGGAGCCAGCAGCCCTCCCGAGGCCCCCTGTCCCCTCTGCAGCCTCTCTCTGTGCCTCACAGAAATACAGAAATGTGCAATCAGCAGAGGAGCAGTTGTCACCCTTTTCTTGTTCCCAGCCTGAAAGAGAAGCCATTTACCTTCTCTCCAGTCAATCCTGAGCACTGTCCCTTCATTTTATAAAGAGTTACAGGCCTTTCCAGCCATGTTACTGTGTCTGCTTTGCTGAAAGGAACGTTGAAGAGGCAAAGAGATAAAAGGTTTTTTTCCCCTGTGACGCAAATGATCAGTAGAGGAGTTCATAAAGAAACCGGAATTTACATCTTTCTTCCTGTACCCTTTAAATCCTGTGTTTCCTGTATTGAAAGGTGCCTGTGACACCTTTTGTGGCTTAAGTTGGCTATCAGATGGAAAAGCAATCTCATTTTCGTGCTCTGATTCATAAGTCCCTAATGACAGGTTACATGTTAATTTTTGTTTTCAGCAATTATGGTGCAGTTGTGTTTTGACTGGGATGTGATGGCAAGCATGAGTGAGAAGAGCTTCAGGCTAAGGCCTAATAGTGCAGCAATGATGCATTTTATGTGGCTGTTTGAAAACAGTTCCCCCACAGTTGCTGCAGACCTTTTCTAACACAAATATATCAGAGGTGATAGTTCTTTTCTTGTTTTTTATTCTGTTTCACTACATTTAACTATGCTTTATATAGCATCAGTTTTGTTTGTGCTCCATCATTGCAATGATTATTACTATAGGGCATGAAGAATCAAACTCAGATCACAGCCCTGTTGTGTAGGAGCAATATAAATGTGCAGTAAAGAGAGTCTCTGTCACAAAGTGTTAGTGGTGTCTGGAGAGACGAGGCAGAGAAGAACAGGCACAATCCAGCAATGTGCCCCCATTGCACAAAAGCTCAGTTGTGGAGTCTGGTACAGAGCAATCCCTCAAGCAGGGAGGGGAACACTTCTTGTGTGTGAGGTTCCAGGACCAGGAAAGATGAGCACTTTCCACCCTTCTAGAAATTAGCGCCTTTAAAATAAACTGGCCTTCCACGTGACAGAGAAAGTTGAAGCACTCAGTAGTCAAAGCATCCTTTCTGACCCTGATGGGGTCAGAAATTTGTGTAGTATTTAAGAAGCACATTCATAGTCAGTGTAGAAGTCCTCACTGTTTCAAATCTTACTGAACTTACTTCCAGGTGCAATGCAAATCCTTTCTCTTCTCCTAGCAGCTGGAGGCAGGTGGGAGGGTTATTGTTCTTAGCAGGGGGATTCTCCTCAGTTTAAAAGGATTTCTGGATCTGGCATTGGCTGATATGGTTCAGTGGTGTGGGTTTACAGTGGTACTGCTGGGTTGATGGTTGGACTGATGATCATGAAGGTCTCTTCCAATCTTTATGATTCTATGAGAGTACTGCAAACAAGTAGGAAAAAAATTGCTGTTTCCCATCTAGTAGTGATTAAGAGAGATCTCAGATTCGAAATCTCTCCTCACTGCCACTCAAGATCCTTCCAGTTTCAAGGGACCAGTTGTTTCTGCATTCTCAATCTAGGAAGCTGGAGAGCCCAGAGAAGGTGCAAATGTGATGGCACACAGGTGCCAGTTCCTATCAGAACTGCTGCCTCACTGACTTTGCTGTCTCCTGTTTCTTTACAGCTCCTCTATGACAACCCCAAAGCCCGTCAGGAAGTAGAGTATCACTGGCGAGCATCAGGGTGTCCTCACATTGTCCATGTCCTGGATGTTTATGAGAATATACATCATGGAAAGAGATGCCTCCTCATTGTCATGGAATGGTATGGACCAGCAGCAGCCCCCCAGCAGGCATTGCTCTTTGAGGGGTGGAGGGAGTGGGAGAATGGGTTGGCTTAGGTGGGAGCTAGGGGGAATTTCTCACAGCATGATTTTATGAAGCAAATGAAGCAAATCTTTCATTGTCTTTATGGAACTGCTAAGGAAAGGTCTTACTGCTCCAGCCATCTTGTGTGATGAAGAATGAGGAACCTTAACTAGGAAATAAATTCTCCTTGTGCTCCATAAGAGTTGTCCTCATTAAAGCATTGAATGGTTAATACAATCTTGAAAGAAATGTCCCTGTAAATACAGTGCACTTTGGTTGTGATTGAATTCCACCTTCAGCTGTAAATCCAGAGTTATTTTCTTCTTCACTGAGGACAAAATAATACTCCTTTTAGGTATCTTTATTTCTTTCTTTTTTTGTCTCCAGCCCTTACATAAAATAAGATTGTTAGCCTCTCAGTGCCAGTGTATCTGACTTCCCAGCCATGTGTGTCGTGCTCCCTGTGACAGGGTATATTGAACTGGAAGCGTTGAAACTCTCTGATCTTGTTTTGTTTTCTACTTATTCCATACCAGAATGTCTTCCTGCTTTGATTCAAGTGAGTGTGATGTTTAGGAAGCATTGGCATCGGAGGCAGCCTGTAATCTTCATTAGCTGTTCCTGTGGTTCGATGTGATTATATGGATGCACAGTCAGGTGTTATTTTTGTGTTTTCTGCCCATCTGAGGTGGGGTTTCTTTTGTGTTCTTTGTTTCAGCATGGAGGGAGGAGAGCTGTTTAGCAGGATCCAGGAGAGAGGAGATCAAGCTTTCACTGAGAGAGGTGAAATATCACAAGCTTAATTTTAAAGTTTGTGGAAGATTGCTTCTCCCTTTCTCTGTCCCCTTGCTTAGTTTCCTTATAGGAATTTTTTTTTGTTTGTTTGATTTTTGGTGGTGGTTGTTGCTATTGTTATTATTCTCTATCCAGCTCTGTATTAAACAGTTATTTTTAAAAATTCCTGAAAATCAGGAATTACAAGAACTGGCCAAGTTCAGGCAGAGTGTTGGAAGGTTTAGAGGAAAATTCTTCCTACAAGTCTGCTCAACTTCTTCATTTCTGAACCAGCACAGCCTCTGCTGCTCGGAACCCTGGTCTCCTGCCAGACCCCCTCCGACATGATGAGCACAGCTCCTGCTGTGATTTCTCTCTGGCTGTCCCTCAAGCAGCATCCCTGTGCACAGCTCTGCTGTTAGGCCAGGAGGATAATGAGCTTGAAACACTTGATGAAACATCTCTTAGTCGAGGGTTTTAAAGTACTACTTGAAAGGAAGTGTTATTAGCCACACTGTCAACAAACCTGCTTGTCTGTAGTAGGGACTTTGTGGAGTTGAAAGACCTTCCATGAGCAGAGACAGAGCCTGTAATGGAGTAGTCTTACCATTTTTATTGTCTTTGCTATTTATTACTTCCAGAGTACCACCAGTCTGCTTGACTGTGGCTCTCCTTGCCACCTCACAACAGACAAGAGCTTATTTCTGCTCAGGAGTGAGAGCCTTAGTGTTTGTAGGACCTTAGTGTTTGTAACATGTTAATGTTTGTAAGGAGAGTCCTGACAAAATGACTAGAAGAAGAAAAATACACACCCGAGCTTGTAAATTACTGTGACTTTTTTGCAAGTCTGGTGTAGAGGCTGGTCTGGTTTTTGATCCTGTGTTTCCTAGCTGAGGATGAATCCTTTAAGTCCCATGAGAGACTTGTGTAAGGAAAATAAGCATTTTTAGGAACTTTATTTGTTCCTCTATAAAATACAAAATTCCAGGGGGAAAACTGGTTTCATGAACCTTAGTGACTGCACTCTACTAAAAGCATTATTTTTCCACATTAATGTAGCATTTTATAACACTGTAAATACTCATTCAGAAATCACTTGGGAGTGTTAAACAAAAAACCACCTTCATTCTTTCCTGAGATAAATGAGCCCTGTTCCATTGGATTCCCCAGGTTCACTGCCTGTTTATGTAGCCGCAGCTTCCCATTGGGAGCCAGGGCTTTTGGCCTGGGCCAGGAAGGAGGAGGTTGTGCAAGGTTTTCCCCAAAGAATATGGGTGTTTCTGCCTTCTGGTTGTCCTTACCTGCGGTTGTGTAGTTTCAATCTTAAGCCATGTGGAAAAGGATTCCAAGTTAAGGTACGAGAGTTCCTACCTTCCCTCTCACCACTGCAGCTGTGGGTTCTACCCATGCAGAACCCAGAGGATCAGGTTCGAGTTTCTATTGTTTCCCTGTCAGTGGAGATGTGATATGATGCTCACATGGGAATGTCATTTTTCGCTGTTCTGAAACCTCTCCCTGTGTAACTGAGCCCCTCCAGACTCCCAGAGTGCTGCTGGTGCAAGGCAGCTCACCACCACTAGAATTTCCCACTGGGGCTCTGTTAAATTTTAGAAATGTATTATTTCAAAGGTGGCGGTTTGGGCTTTGTAGAATAGAACTGTTGATCTCCTGAGGAAAAACTTATAAAGACAGTGAGGAATGAAGATATGACCTATCCTATAATTACTCTATTGTTACATTGCTCTGTTTTTAGAAAATCTGTTAGATCCCGCTCCTACCCCTGCAGCAGAAGCTGAAAGGACATGTCCTGGGCGGGGCTCCTTTCTCAACAGTTGCTGCTTGTGTACCTGCTCTGCTCTTGCTGCTTTTTTGGTGAGCAAATCAAAGCATAAATTGAGAGGCTCATAAAAAGCAGGAGCCTCAGCTGTTAGGTTGCGGTGCCTGCTCCGGAGGAGGGCTGAGCAGCCAGGAACGGAGGATGGCTGTCTGCAAAACCAAAACACAGCTGTTAGGGCTAATTTTAGGGTTTCAAGTCTTGATGCTTGCCCTGTAATCCAGCAGGCTGTTTGTAAACCATGAGCATTCCCAAGCATGTCCCCGAGTTAACTTGGGAATGTTAATGTGACCTTTCTCTAAAATTGTGTTTATAGAGGCCTCTGAAATAATGAGGGACATCGGAACAGCCATCCAGTATCTGCACTCCATGAACATTGCTCACAGGGACGTCAAGGTGAGGCCTGGAGGGGTGTGGACAGGGGCAGCACAACTTCGGGCACAGAAATAAATGGGCAGGGGTGGTTTAAACAGCTCTGGGAATGCAGTCAGGTGGTCAGAGTGTTCCTGTTCCTCTGCCAGTGTGAGAAGGGATTTGTTCACTAGTTTGCAAGTAGTCCAAGGTTGGAATATTCATGTGTGCTAATGCCTTACAGTTGAATAGGAATGCAGAAGAATCTCATGATAGTCAGATGGTTGGTTAAAGGGGTACTCCCCACTTGCAATCCAGTTAATTAGCAAGAAAATGACACTGCTTAAAGTGAACTTATACTACATGGCTCTGTATACGGTCTTTGCCAGTCATTGGTTCTTTTCAGCTCATACTTGGCTGAAAAAAAAACAACCACAAAGAAACCCACAAAACAAACAAAAACTCCCAACAGTACAAACACCAATCCCCCCACTTCAGAGACAGGAGAAACTGCATATGGGGAGGAATAATACAGATTTTGCATCTAACCCACTTCAATAATATACGTGAATATTTGGGGAAACAGAAATCTCTCTGTTACTGCCATGTGGGACACTGTTTAATTAGTTAAAGTTTGAACCCCCAGACCTGGTTGTAGAGATCTGACAGAGTTTGTAGTATTGTATTTTGCTTTCATTCTGTAAAGTGCACAGCATAAGTAAAGCCCTCTGGCATCTCCAAAGCAGTGATATGGCAATGGGATGGAATGGAGACAGGGCATGTAAAGAAAGACTGAGGCATCAGATCCATTCCACAGTCCTGAGTCTGTGAATTTTCTGCAGATGTTTCTGTGTATTTAGCTGCAGGAAGAACTGCCATTGCATGTGTCACTGAGGGGCACGTTCGAGGGTTCTTTAGGTAGGAAGCTGAGTCTGAGGACTTCTCTTGTCCTCCACCTCAGCTACTTGAGTGTGACACAGAGTGCTGTGAGATCAGCTGTTGATATCAGACAGACTGATCCCAGTAAGTGCAGGGAACTGGGAGGGGTTCAGGAAGGCAGATTTGATGCTTATTGGACAAGGTGAGAGAGAGTCTTGTGGTTTGCTGGAAAGGGAACTTCCCTCGTGCTTTGATGGGGATGTGAGAAGGCCCAAGTGTTGATGGTCGCCCAGTCAAGCAGGAATGGTTTGACCTGTCACCTCATTAGAGACATCTCTTCATTTATCCTTTCTCTTGGTGGCCTTTCAGCCTGAAAACCTGCTTTACACATCTAAAGACAAGGATCCTGTGCTCAAACTCACAGATTTCGGCTTTGCCAAAGAAACCAGTGTAGTCAATGCACTGCAGACCCCCTGTTACACTCCCTACTATGTGGGTAAGTTATCCAAGATGCATTTCTTCTGTGTCCCAGTCTGTCATCCCTCCCTGTGCTGAGGGCCGTGGGAATGGGTGGGAAATCTTCTCTTGTGGGTGTAATGCAAAGTGTCAGCCTGCAGGATTGAAACTGGGATCCAACCCAAACCTAGTGTGGTTCCAGGACAGTTCAGTGCTCCTGCTTTCTTGCTTGGCTGTAGAGGAAACAGCCTTAACAGGAGATGCAAATGAGGATCAGGGGGAGAGAAAATATTTCTTCTGATTACACTTGAAGGAATCCTGATTTTGCCTCTGAATGATAAAGCAAGAGCCCTAATTTGAGCATCGCTTCATGATTATTTGGGTGTTTTCTTGTGAAACTTCCCTTAGCTTAACTAATGCAATAAAAGAGAAGAGGGAGAGTCTTGCCTGAGCTGTAAAACTTCTTTAAGCTGGCAAATGGAGTAATTAGTAATAAAAGACCAACGTGCCTTGATTGCAGCTGAATTTTTTCTGCATTTTGTCCAAAGACAGAGCACTGTGTAATGAATGCCACAGCAGACTGTCCTTTATGCACTCGTTTTAGAGTCTTGAGTTAATAGTCATTCACCATGTGGTATGACTGAGGCAGTCCATGCTTGGAATTTCTTTGGTGGAAAAAGGACTTAATTTTTTTTTCTTAAATTACTTTTCTGATGAAACTTTTTATAGTTTTTTGTATTGAAAGATACTGTTTTTCACTGTTACCATGTAATTGCATTAGGAATGTTCTTTTTCAAATGCCTTCTATATTTTTGTAAGCTGGGTTTAGTAATAAAATTTTTGTAAATTTACATACATGATTTTTTGCCTTTATATTTGTTTATAAACATGCTGACATTTCCCTTCTCAACACCTTTTTATAAAGCAGCATGATTGCTCATCTGGTTAGTGAAGAATTTTCCTTACAAAATCAAGCTCCCTGCCAGTTTATTTGCCCCAGGGGAAAAAAAAAAATCCCTTCTAAAAGTACCTCTCTCTAATTTTGTTACATAGTGAAAACATATAATGCTTTGGAGGCGAAACTAAAATACAGTGCCCTGTAGCTGCTGGAGCTGAGCACACCACATAGGTATCGTTCAAAATGTTACCACAGCCCAAGGAGGGCCTTTCTGTTATGGTTTTTTTGGAACATATGCTCCTGCCTCTGTCACTGCAGTGTCTCCCTGTACACATTTAGCTGGAGCTCCTTCTGCTTTTTTGGTACTCTTGTACTCTCTTGAGCACAGAGACACCAAGGTGAGGAGTGGGGCGTTTTGCCACCTCCGTTCCTCCTTTTTAAAGCTACTTTTAGGAACTTGCCAATGAAAATACTACCCAGTTCCTGCAGCAAGTTGCATTTTTAGTGCCTCCTGTTTTTGTTGTCGAAGTGTGCTTCTACTTACAAGGTGATGGAGATGGAAGGAAATGTCTGGTACTCTGTTGATTTCTGGTTTTAATTTTCTCCAGCCCCAGAAGTCCTCGGTCCTGAGAAATACGACAAATCATGTGACATGTGGTCATTGGGTGTCATCACATATATTCTGTAAGTATTTGGAAAAGGCTTGAAGAACAGAAAGAGGACACACCTTGTTAAATCTGCACTTACACATAATTGGTCCTGAAGTTCATGCGACCTCCAATAAAATATAAGCTTGAATGGGACTTTTTAAGAGATGAAAGGACTTTCCTAGTTATAGAAATTCTTTTGTCCACTCTTACAGCCTGTGTGGGTTCCCTCCATTCTACTCAAACACTGGTCAAGCCATTTCTCCAGGGATGAAGAGAAGAATTCGGATGGGGCAATATGGATTTCCCAATCCAGAGTGGGCTGAAGTATCAGAGGAAGGTAACAATGCTCACTGTGCTGCTGGGTGGTGGAGTGCTTACAAAGAGACTGTTTCTGAAAAGTTCTCTCAGCTTTTGTCTGCCTTTCTTTTGGAATTTGGATTAATTTTTTGTAAGGTGATACAGAGAACGACTGGGAGCTCAGATACCAGCCAGCAACCTCAGTGCTACAAAAAGTAAAAGAGTACTGAAAACTTTCTTTCAAAGTCCAACTTGTGCTAGTGAATGCTGAGATTAAACCCTCTGGAAACAGAAATCCTTAATCCTGAGAAAGGAGACAGCCAGGACAGCTGGAATGCAAGCTGAGTTGGAAGAAAGGCAAACTGTCTTAAGAAGTCTTTGAGTCTTTGCCCTCCTTGGTGATCCAGCCAGAAAGGATGGCGAGTTTTCGTGGTAGCTTTTTGGGATGTGGGAATTTGGCAGCCACCACTTAAATTGAGGTCAGCAATTTATTTTGTATAAATTATTGATCAAATGCTGCTAGGCTCAAACCAGTGCCCTGAAAGTGGATATTTTTGATTGCCTCTTATGCTGGCAGTCTCATAAGCTGGAAGTCTCACATACCCGTCATGATAAAGAGGAAAGTCAGCAACCTCTGGGCTCATCTGTTTCTCTTAGAAGCCCTTTATATTGCTGTGCTCCTGTCATTGTGTGCTGTTTAGCAATAACAAATTATCGTCGGACAATGCTGTGATCTGTGGCATTTTCACCCCTCCCTGGATCTGTTGGCTGCCTGTGCAGCACAGCCTGCTGAACGTTTTTAAGGGACATGTTTTACTTAGGAGTTTCTGGCTTAATATTTTCTCTGCTTTGGGTCTCATTCATATTCCAGCAGTTATTGGCATGCTAGAGGAGCTTGGTGAGAGAAGGTGCACTTGGAAAACATGTAGGGCTGCTGTATGCTTGCATGAATGAATACAGGGGCCCTCTACCTTGCATCCTGTTAAGATCATCTAGTTTGTGTGTGTTCTTTTAGGCACCTTCAACACACTGCTGCTTTTCCCCCTGCTTTGTGGTGTTCTTGTCCTTTACAGCCTCTCTCAGCAAATTAAATCTGTACCTCTGGCAGTTTCTTACAAGCATTTAGTCATCTTGCACTGGATTTCTAAAAGAGAACTCTTACTTAGAAGTTTTTCTTGGTTCCCCAGGGAGGTTTTGTGTAAGTCTTCTAAATAATGTCCTTAGGATGCCATTTTTCTGGTCTGTCCACCCACATTAATGGAACTCTTACCTAGAGCTTCCTTGTCTCATATCTCAGTTACTTTGAACTCTTGCTTTAGCAGGTACTGCATTCAGAGGAAGCTGCTCCAAAGCGTGTTTGTGCAATCCATTTCTTAGACTCTTTTTGTCCTTTTAGTGGCCTCTCAGTTGTCAAAGTTTATTGTCCCTTTTTTTCCTCAGCCTGTGCTAGTTGTTGTCTTCTGTCCCTTCTCAAAACATCAGCTCATGCATTCATCCAGCTCAAACTGCCAGGCTTGTTGCCATCTTTCAGACAAGCAGCTTAGCAGCTTTCTGTTCCTATGTTTCTTTTTTCCTCAAGTTCCTGCTCTTCAAGCAGTTGGTTTGGTGATGTAGAGAGCATAGCTGGAATCCCCAGCCCTTTTCTTTGCTTCTTATCTCTTGGTTTGGGTGTTTTCCGGTTCTGTCTCCTTAAACTTAGTAACCTACCACACTGTACATGGCTTCTTAACACGGTGACAGCAATAGGTAGGTGTTTTGAGTTCTGCAGAATTACGTTTCTTCATTCAGCAGGTCTTTGAGTTCCCAAGGTTGTTTGGGAGCACAGTCACAGACTACAACAAGCCATGTTGGTCCTGTTTTTCAGCCAAACAACTGATCCGCCACTTGCTGAAGACTGACCCCACAGAGAGGATGACAGTTTCTCAGTTTATGAACCACCCTTGGATTAATGTGAGTTTTATATCTCTTTTTGCACAATGAATTAATTCTTACATGGAGAATTTATGTGTAGCTCCACATAGCGCAGCAAGAGAAGGACTATTATTACTGTTGATACCTTAACTAACCTCCTGTGCCCTCCACAGAGGGTCTTCTGCCCGTGCAACCACAAATCTTCTTGGTGTTCCCAGAGGACACACAAGGAGAGACACTCACAGTGGTGTCCTTGGAAGCAACAGCCAAATATGTCTCTCTATTCTGTGAGCAGGCAGTCACTGTTGACTCTGCAGCATATGCATGTGTTACTCTCTATAAAAACATGTGCTCTATAAAAAAAATAAACTGCATGTGCTTACTTCATCAGTGCAGGATTTAAAGAGAGCTATTATTAGTGGTCTCAGGCACCATTGTGCATAGCTTTGTTAGTGTGAACACAGTCCTGTGCTTAGTGAGAATTCTCAGGCTTGGCAGAGTTTGGAAATGCCTGGGGGTGGAGTAAGGGTCTCAGGTTATTGCCCTGTCAGAGACTGCCAGGTAGGGTGGTACACAGAGCTATTCATGGCCCCAGTTCAGGTTTCATTCTGTGACTTGGTTGAATTCATTTTTCCCTAAAAAGTAGTTTTGGGGAAAAAAGAAAAATATACTCTAATAATACAATACTGATTATTTCAAATGAGAGACAAGAATCCCAGGAGCTATGAGGCTGGGTTTAATGATATCATCTCTGCTCTGTAGGTGTTCCTCAAAATAGTAGATTATACTTCTCATATTTGTGCCTAAAAAGACACCAGTCTTGTTCTTGCTGCCTAAAAATCCTCAGCCCGGAACAGAATCACTCCTACTGTAGAGTGCCCTTTTTAATCTGTCTGTGCTGATCCTCAGAGGACAGGGCAGAAGCAGAGCTGTGGCTAACAGTGCCCACTCCTGGAATGCCTGCTGCAAGGTCTGAGAGCCCTGCTAGTCAACTGAAATGTACCCGTGTGACATCCTGATGAGGTGGAAACATGTCATCACTTAGAGATGTGAAAGCTGAGAAACTGAGGTTGCAAAGACTGTAGAGCTAGGACAGAGCCTGGACAATGTTTATAAGTCTCTTTTAACCAAATAAAAATGTAATCGCTGTTCCGAATACATACCCCCAACTTTAAGTGTTTGAAGCCTCAAGAAGGAGGTGTTTCAGAACTCAGCAGGAGAAGAGTTTCACAGAGTGAGTGCCTAATAGCTGAGGAAGCTGCCACCTACAGCGACACTCGTTACTTGGAATATGCATAGAGCCAATTAATGAGGAGGAGATGAGAGACAAGGTCTGTAGAGTCTGCACCAGAGTCCTGCTCAAACACTGCTCTCTGAAGAATGCTGCAGGTTGGCTTTTTTTCTGCTCAACCTATTGTTCCCATGAGGCAGAGGGAGGGAGGGAAAGACCAATATAGTGAATGTCTGTGTTCTCCCTGTTCCTAAATCCTAAATCCCATGGGAACATGTAAGGGGAGGTGCTTTGCACAAGCAGTGGAGGAGGGTGCTTGTGTATCCTCTTTTTTCTTTCCTCTTCTTTTTTTCTTTAAATTGGATGGATGGCAGAAGTATTATTGAGAACTAGGCAAACATTGTCAGTTTAGGTGGAGCACAGAATCCTCTAGTTATTTGTCCATAAGATTTTTTTAACAAGCAGCAGCTCACAGCAGATAGGAGAGCACCTTCAGCAGAGACAGGGACATCACTAAATCCACACTGTTTCCCATTTTTTGACAAAATACACCCTGGCGAGCTGGGGTCCTTTTCCAGAGGATGCAGAAGTCAAGATTTCACTCTGGAACTGCAGCAGTGCTGCTGTTAGTTTGGGGGAGCATAAGCACTGTTTCCAATGGAAGGGCTGTGCCACAGGGATGTCCTCAGACTTTGTTGATATGCAGCTCTGTCTGTGATAGGACACCACAGCAGCAGACAGCAAGTTGGGGTAGAAAGCATAAGGAAGATAGAAGATCCAAATGAAGTTGTAGTTTGGTTTATGGACTGACAAGAAATGCCATGATTCTTGCTGAGTTTAGCTGAGGAACTGTGCTTTGTGCTTTAGAAACTGTGCCTCATTCTACCATAAAGTACCTACTGATTTCATGGCAGCTGAGCACAGATCTCAGTTTTCTGTGGAGCAGCATCTCACGTGGTGCACTGTGCTCTGAGCTGGGCCTTACCCTGAGGAATAGTATCATTTCCTCTTTGGGGCACCCTTAATGATCTGATCAAGTGGTAATCTCACTTAATGTATGTGGACAGGGAAATATCTTCTGCAACAAATCCTAGGAGATAAAGATCACATTGACTAATGAATAGTGAAATGGCGGTTAAAATCTAAAATGTAGAGTAAAATTTATCTCAACACTGGTTGGACTGTAAGGGAGAGGAGAGAAAGAAACTCAGCACTAATCTCTCCTTTTGTTCTTTTAAGATTCTGCTGTGTGGAGACTGTAGTCCTTTTCTACCACACACGAGTCCACTTGTGGAGTGATTGGAAGCAGGAATAATGAGGGCCGTGGAGAACATTAGATCAAGTTTTATGCCTGTCATACACATAGAAGAGCAAGCAGTCACTTCCCAAACTTTTGTTTTTGAAAACGTCTTTTGATATTTTTCCCTTTTCTCAGAGATCAATGTCAGTGCCACCAACTCCTCTCCATACTGCACGGGTCCTGCAAGAGGATAAAGACCACTGGGATGAAGTTAAAGTGAGTCAATCCTAGTTCAGTTTTCTTTAAGTCTGATAAGAGATTAAATGACCTGCCTTCTCTGCAATTGTGCATTTCCTTGGAGACTGTGACTATTTTGAATACAATCATGTGAAACCACAGAAGCATAAACAGTCTTGGTTAGAACAGTAGTGTATATGATAACTGTTTAAAAAAATGGATGCTATTTGAGCTTCATCCGGCAGCCTTACACCTGCACCAAATATCAACAAAGGTGGTGTTTATGATCAAAGGCATTAACGATGCTGACTGTTGAGCCACTGCTCACGGAGGAGAGGGACAGTGGTGAGGGAGTTTGATGTTCATTGCAGTGAAGTGAAGAGTATGATGAAAATGTGGGGAACAGGGTGGAAGGGCTGAGCTGCATTCTGGTTCTCTGTTCTTGTATTATAAAGCAACATTGAATAACCTTAGCCTTGTCTTGTTATGACATTTGGTGGTGGGGAGAAGAGGGAATAAAAATATTATCTATCTTTTCCTTAATCTAACCAGGTACCTCAACTACTGTTTGTACTGATGACAGTTGAATGCTTCCTGCAAAGTGAAACTGTAGGGCAGACTAAAAGTCTTAACTCTTTCCTGCTGGCCTTTATCAGGTTGGCATGCTTTTACAATTAATTCTGAATTTTCTGCACTTACAATGCTTGGGATTTTGACAATTGCAACATTCCTGTAGTGTGTTATATTGATTACTGATTTTATTTAAATGACTGATGTGTACTCTCAGCTGTTGAGTTATGCAATGGCAAAATTTCTTAGGATCTCTGCCTCATTTGCCTCCTGATCAAGCAGATACTTTCCCTTAGCCGCCTTTGTTTCCATGTTTCTGAGAACTTCTTATGTTTGTGCACTGTATAGGTCCTGGAGGTAACCCCTTGAGCTGCTGACATTCCCATAAGATTTAATTGTTCTTCCTTTCCTGAACTAAATGCTTAGACATTCATTTATTTAGGAGAATTTTCACAGAATCACAGAATATACTGAGTTGGAAGGGACCCATCAGGATCATTGAGTCCAACCCCTGGCCCTGCACAGGACACCCCCACAATCCCACTCTCTCTCTGGGAGCATTGTCCAAATGCTTCTTGAACTCAGACAGGTTTGGTGCTGTGACCACTGCCCTGGGAAACCTGTTCCAAGGCCTGACCACCCTCTGATATTCAAATATCCAACCTGATACCCAACCTAAACCTCCCCTGATGCGGCTCCAGCTGTTCCCATGGGTCCTATAACTGGTCACCAGAGAGTAAAGAGATCAGTACCTGCCCCTGGTTTTGTTCACAGTCTTATTAAAAATTTTAAAGTGTGCTTGCACTTAAGCATTAGTTCAAACTAAGGAGACATGTGACTTTGAAGCACATACTTTTAAACTAAACATCTTTGTGTGGACTCTTTATTCTAGTCCTGCTAACCTAGTTTGATAATGGAGGTGGAAGGCCATGTCCTGAGTGTGGTGTGAGAAGCCCAGGCTCAGGAGCTGGTGAAGGCCCAGAGCCAGCCAGTAAGGAAAGCTGGGCATAGGGACATGGTGGAATTTCGGCCAGGGCAGTGTGGTCCTGCATGCTCTCACGTGAAATGCTGTGTGAATAGTTCGTGCTGAACGAGCCCATGAGTAGAATGAAGTGTTTAGTCATAGTCCAGTGCAGCAGAAAGGGCTCATCTGTTTGTACAGTGGTGTGATAGAGGGTTCTTTTTGTACATTCATCTCCTGGCAGGACGTGTGGGGTGGCCGTGCCGTTGCTGCCTCAGGGAGTTCAATAAATTCCTTCCTTGGTTTCAGGAGGAGATGACTAGTGCTTTGGCTACCATGAGAGTGGACTATGATCAGGTGAAAATCAAAGACTTGAAAACATCCAACAATCGCCTGCTGAACAAGCGCCGCAAGAAGCTGAAGCAGGGAGGCACCTCTTCTGCAGCCCCAGGGTGCAATAACCAATGAGAACAGAAGCCAAGGACCTGTGGGTGGAGGGTAAAAGTTACACAGAGCAATTGAAAATTATGTGATCACCTCAGTCCATACCACAACAGCAACGAGATCGTGAAGAGGCCATCCTGCAAAGAGGAAGCAGTGTGAAAGATTGTTTTTATATTACTTGAATCAGGGCTTTGCTTATAAAGGCTGATGTATATGACATGATTCTGTTGCATATTGTTAGGGAAGGTACAGTCATGCCAGAAATGTTACAGGGTTTTGGTTTTGCTTTAACTGTGTGGGACAAGAGGAGAGAACAGGAGACAGTCTCAGCACACTAATGCACTGAGGCTTTAACAGCCATCTACAAGAGTAACTTCTGCTGCTGTTTTAAACATGGGAATAGAAAAATGCCAAGTTCTGCTAGTAGTGTTTTAGTAGTTTAGTAGAATTGGTAATAGTCTGTATTTCCAAACTTACCTCCTATAGTTACAGAATTATCACCTAAATAGTAAACAGTTTTTCTTGTTACAGGAAAAAGCATCTGCACATTTCCATTTTTGTAAAGTCTTCATGTAGTGTCACATGAAGATTTGAGTTGGTCATGGATTTGCATTTGATAACATGTAAGTTTTCTGAACTGTAACCACTATGTTGTGTCTTTGCCACTGTCAAACCCTTCTCTTGTAATGTTTTGAATTTGACTGGTACTGTTTGTTGAAGAGTTTTAAGGAGGATTTAAGCAGTTAAAAGTATTCTGCAGGGAGTATTGCTGTTCCTCTTGGATCCACAACCTCCAGGGCGTGCAGCTGGACATGCAGTTGAATACAAGAAACTGCACTAGAGGAGAGACTCCTGAAATTCAGGAAGAAGTGGCAAATGCATGTTCTTTGAAAGGACCCTGCCAGCATCCCCTCTGGTAATTATCTCCAGATCCTATGCCTAAGATGTGCTGTTCTCAGTAAAGTCTGGGATGCTGGGGTTGGTTTGATTCCTGGGGTCAGGAACTTTTATTTGCAGTGTTTTGGTGGTGTTTCAGGATCCAAAGATTTTCACCTCTTAAGGGAGATAACCAATAAGTACATCCGCTGGTTGATTTTCCTTTTCTAATTCTTTGTTTTTATGGCAACCTGGCCTTGGTTTGCTGGTATGTTTTCTTTTATGATAAAAATATTTCTTCTTGCTGTATTTTGGGTTTTGTTTTGTTTTTTGTTTTTTTTTTAAAGTTGAGGTGAAGCAAACATTTGTGAAAGTATTATGAGAGTCTAGGATGGAAATGGTGTGCTTCCAGTGATGCTGGCAAAAACGACTTTGTGGTAGGCACAGAGTACTGGTGTGCTAGTAGGCTTGGAAGAATGTTAAAAGACAAAAAGGAAAACAAGGCTCCAGAGTGGATCTGAATTGCCAAATCTGAGTGATGCACAGCAGAGCTCAGCTCGAGGCTTTGAACCTTGTTTAGCGAGCCCACTTCCCAACTTGAGAGTGTTGGATGAGACCTCCATTCATCTATGTGAACTGGTCTCAGGGTTTTGTAACATGATTTATTAAAATCAGTTTCTAACATTCTTTCCTCTTGTCATCCCTGTTTTTGTTGAGGTGTTGCAGAGTTTGCATCACTTTGTGAGGTACGTCTGTGTTGGAGGAGCTGGGAAAGGGGAGAAGCAAAGTGTGATGTCCACATTCAAAGGCTGCCCAACTCTGAGCATTTTGTAAAATTACAGGGGTTAGTTTTTAAATATCCATCTCTGTAAAGATGTATTTTTACATTATTTCATATTTATCTAGGTATCTCTATGACTGTAGCATGTCCTGTAAGTGTCTGGTTTGCTGTATTACTCCTATGAATTATGCAAATATTATCCGCTACCTGCAGATGAATACAACGAATGAAGAGTTGTGACATGCCAGGGTGCAACAGTTGGGATTAGACCCAGGTCCAAGTTTCTGCCCTTTATCCAGATTTTTTGAGGGAACTGTGTACATCATTGCCGCCTTCCCATCTCTGTGCCTCATCTGGGTGATGGATGCTCCCACTACCCTAGTTAATAGGGAAACCTGTGTATAGTGTAGGAATGTCCTAGTTTCCATGGGGAAAGTGCCATTGAAAGTGTTGCAACCCACCTTTTTATTTCTGCCTTTCCAAAGGTTTGACCAGGAGCTCTCAGTTTCCAGCTGATGCCTTTTTGCTTGTCAGTTCAGTCTGGAGCTCAAAGACGTGTGTCTGTTCCAGGGTAGTTTTCCATGGGGCCTACCAATTCCTTCCTGTGAGGTTCTGGTCTTTCCTGCAGGTCAGAAGCTGGAGTGATGAACTGCAGCACTTGGCACAGCGCCTTCAGCTCTCTGTCCCTGTGTGACAGGTTGTGACCATCCTGGTAAACCTGGACTAACAGTTCTTGCCTTCTCCCCCACAGTGCCAGCATCCAGGGATTCTGTAAAGCCCAGCAGGAGCCAGAGGAGGGCCTCAAAATGGCAGACATGGAGGTGTATGCAAGTATGGGATAGAAATGTTTGTGCTTATTGTACAGAGGGAAGGAGGGGGCTCTGTGGGAGCTGGGAAGCAGCTGCCCCGCAGTGTTCAGACCCTCCAACCCTTCTCCGAGCAGGGTGGGAGAGCTGTGCTTGTATTTGAACCGGCTCTGTGTGCAGGTGATCCCGGCAGGGCCCATGTGCCTATACAGAGGTGCAGAGACCGCCTATGGACACGTGTGCCTGTGGAGGGATGTATGGACTGCCCTATGGACACGTGTGCCGGTGGAGGGATGTATGGACCGCCCTATGGACACGTGTGCCTGTGGAGGGATGTATGGACTGCCCTATGGACACGTGTGCCTGTGGAGGGATGTATGGACCGCCCTATGGACACGTGTGCCTGTGGAGTGATGTGGGGACATATGGACTGGCCTATGGACACGTGTGCCTGTGAAGGGATGTATGGGCAGCCCTATGGACGCTTGTGCCTGTGGAGTGATGTGGGGACATATGGATTGGCCTATGGACACATGTGCCTGTGGAGGGATGTATGGGCAGCCCTATGGACACAGATGCCTGTGGAGGGATGTAGGGACACACAGACTGCCCTATGGACACGGCTGCCCTCCACACCCCAGCCCCACCATGCCACCCACCACCCACGGCTTCCAGGGAGCCGCCGGCACCCGAACCTGCCACCAGCTCCCCGCGGGATCCTGCTCTGCCAAAGGTGTTTCCTCTCCAGCTGCCAGCTGGGCTCTGGGAAGGACCCGCCTTCTGGCTGCTTTCACATGCCTTAGAAAGAACGAGGGGTGGTATTTGGGTCTTGCCTCTTCCCCCGGCCATATCATATAATAGGCTTTTTAGAACCTGCTGCTTAGGATCCAAATTTATAGCCTGTTTTTAGAAAGGATAGGCGATTATAGAACTGATTATGCACTTGCGTATTCATCAGCCATATAGAGGAGGTAAAGAGCTGGGAAGGGAAAGAAGAAATGAATGGTCAATAGAGAAGGATTCAAGGAGAACACAGATTAAAAGGTCTATTTATTTTTTACAGCAGAAGCTAAAAAAAGGACTGTGCACAGTTCCCCACCCCCCATTCCTTTTCATAGCAATTGCTCATGGGCCGCTGCCTCCCCTTGTGCTTCTGTGCCTGGTACTCCTCACACGTGGTTCTCACACGCTCACTCACCAGTGCGCTTGCTCTGATCCACACACAAGTGTGTGCACAAACCCAGGGAAAATTCCCTTCTTCCCTTCCTCCCTTCTCCATTTTTTGTACTACACGTTTTCTTTCCTCTTTGACCATGTGTGCCACATGATGAACCTGATTTTGACATGGTACAATTAAAAACCCACATTAATGATAAGGTCTTGCCCTAATTCTGTGTTTTTCTATTTGTCAAAACCCAGCATGCAGTCCTGGGATTGCTTTTCTCTCTTAACACTTCACTGCCTAGAGTCTGGAGGCCCAATTACATAAGTGCTTCTGACTTGTCTGACATGAGGGATAATGAGAATGCTACGCACTCAGTTTGATCTAATTTCCCTGCCCTCTTTTCAATTCACACTTTATTTGGCCCATGTTTAGACAAAGGTGCTTTTGAGAAATAGAAGGTTTAGTGAGGAGGAGAGAACCGAAGGTTTTAATCACTTACACGGAATCATGAGCACGTGCACTGTTTTAAACCTGTGGCAGAGGTAAGGAAGAGATGTTAATGTGTACCCAACTGCCCTGATGTGTTCTCATGCTCAGCTTAAGGATGGAGCCCACTCAGCTGTGCTTAACAGCAGGAAAACTTGTCCTTGAGGATGCAACCCAGCTCATTCACCAATGCCCATTCACACTCACAAACCACAGGGACAAAGGGAGGGAAGGCAAGCAGGGAATGAGTTCACATGCAGGAGAACCCCTTTTTTCCAGAAGTACATATTTTGGGGAATTTTTCATGGAAATATCAGAATTCTCTTTTTTCTGGGTTCCAGTATTTTCCCTCTTCACTCAACTGTTCTAATAGTGGAGCTGGCGTAGCTGGGGATGAACGGAGTCAATTCTGTTTTAGGGATCATAAAAATGATGAAGACAAGGAAGCAGACTTGGGAGACAGAGAACACATAGTTGAAGCCTCAAAGGAAAAAAAATATTGCTAAAAATTCCTGCAAGCCAACAGGCAAGTTTCTTCAAGTATATACTTAAGTGTATCTCACATGTGGAAAATTGAGGTTAGAGCAAACCTAGGTAATAACACTTGCTGAAGAAATGTTTCCCTGAAATCTTTGCACCAGGTAAGAAAATTCTTTTTGAGTGTAAAGTCCAGCTTTAAAATGGGATTATTTTTTTCAGTCTCTGTGATTCGAAGAATGTAATGGAGCAAAGGGAGCAGAAATGGAGGATGATATGTCATGTTGAAGAATAAGATAAGAAATGTCTGCTGTTTTATTCTACTCTAACTTATGTTTTTACTGCAAGTGCTACCTCTGTACAGGCATAGCAGGATAGATTCAACTTTCTATTAGTCTTTTCTACTGCTGGAGAGGGAGGATGTTCTTGCACCCTGGGGATATGGGGAAGATAACCCTGTGACTGTAGATGAGCATCTATTCTGGTAAATCTGTAAATGATGCCTAGCATTAAATTTATTTCAGAATTTCCTGCCTCATGAATCTGCCAGATGCCAAGGTCTCACAGGTCTGCTCTAACTGCACAAAGGCACAAAGGCATCATTGTCAGTGAGTTTCCTCCTGCTATTTGGGACCACTAAAAGAAGCATTTGCTGAAGTGCAGTGCAGTGGTTTTAGTTTCCAGGAGCCAAAAGAGAAAATAATGCATCTTTCAAATAGCTGGAGGTGACAGAATGGGCCGGGCTGCCTTTTGTCTGAGGAGGTACTTGAAGGTCGTACGAGGTACCTTGACCTCTCTTTGGTTCAGCTCCCTGACCTGGAACTCACCGTGTTGTAGCTGTGGGGGCCCCAGTTATGGGGCAGTCTCTGCTGCTTTGACACTGTGCTGGGGCCTTTCCCCCTTTCCCAGTGTTGCAAACCATTTAGTATTCTGGGTCTTGGGACCACAATGAAGCTGAATAATTAAAAAAAGGAGGATTTTTTTTTTCAATTTATCTTTTGAATTTTCCTGCATTCATTACATACCGATACAGGCAGTGTAACAAATGTTTCTTCATTTGTTAACAGTGAGCATAAATGCTTCTTTTGGGGAGTGTATTTTTCTTTGTCTCAATTTTTATAAAATGGAATAAAGCTCTTTAATGGCATAGTTATTTTGCCTAATACTGTTCTCCCCAAACTTCCAGGCTAATCCATTTGGGAAACATGGAAGATGTTCTCAAGAGACTTCTTATTGCTTAGTTACTGAAACACCTGCTAAAACTGAGCTCTTTTAAAAACTGAAAATTATTTAAATGTGAAAAAGAGTGGGTTGATCTGGAAAAGAAACTTCTCAAAAGACTAAAATTAGAATGGAATGTGTTAGAAGAGAAATGCTGGTGGGGGAGGAGGACTAAGGTTTTTAAAATAAAAGTGCTATTGCTTGAGTAATGATCAAGGAAATTCTGGTTAGGATATTAGCTGCTGGTCCAACCCAGGGCAGCCTCAGAATTCAGAAATAATCATGTTTCCCTAAAGATAGATATACAATACAGACTCCAATTTTTTTCTGAGGTAATCTAAAGCAAGGCTCAGCTTGGTGTTTGTAAATTAAACTTTTGAGTAAATGCTGTTAGTAAACCGAATAAATAGCTCTTGGGTTTTTTAGAACAACTAATAACTGAACAAATACGCTTTGCAGATTAAGTTCTGTTCTCTTAAAGTTGCCCGAGTGAGCTCTTTCTGCTTGCAGAAACCTTGTCAAGGGGAGGTTACCTTTCATTTTTGCTTTCAGATGTTTTTCATTTCTATCTTGCATTTCATGGCTCTTTATTTGACTTGTATCTAATTAGTTGTCTCAAGGGTAACATTCCATGATGCAATGTTTTTTTCTTTGTTGGCTCAATTACAGTTGTGCCACTTCCTCCTTTATTTCTGAACTGCCTGTGGTGGAAAGTATTGGAGGATTTTCAAGGAATCCCACTACCTGGCAGGAAACAAGGAACTGCATTGTCTGTAAAATGGTAAGGAGGAAAGTTCCAAGCAATGGCTTAACATAGGAAAAATAACCCTCTGAGGATAAGAGAAGGTCTCTAAAAGAAATGAACCCCACTAGAACTTAATACTTGCAGCTCCTGCAAAGGGCTTTTAAATATTTGCCTTTTCTCAGTTTTATACAGAATAAACATGTTTAAATTTCCTAGGAAGTTCTGTTACTTTAAAGTCCTATTTCCCATGGGATTTAAGCTCTTTTTCAACCAGCTCTGTAAAGCACTGTTAAAGTCCTGAGCCATATCACTGTTATTCCCAAATATCTTGGTGTTGGTTCTACACTGTCTCACTGAGAAGTAGCCACTTAGAAGAGAAGCACCATCCCCCTCCTGGCTTTTAAGTCTTTGTGTGAAATACCTCATTTAACTACAAAGAGCAAAATGAGGTGGTCTGGTTATCTTCTTCTTCTTGATTTCATTAATTTGATGTATTTTATACTGCTTGGAAGTCATGAGTGCTTCCTTTAGAGAGACTTGACTGCAGTATTTCAGTTTCTTCCCTAAACATAAAAAAAAAAAAATCCTATAGAAGCTTTATGCTGTAGGATATTTTAAACCTGAAGAGTAGGAAGGAATTGAATTTCCTGATTTAAAGTGACTCAGCTAGGTCTGCCTCCTTGTTTTGTAATAGATTCTCTGCATCCAGCTCAAACCTTGGCTGGCACTCAGTACAGCTATCAAATGTTTTCTTGAATAATTTGTCATTCCTGCATGAAGTCAGTTTTTAAGCTGTTCCTTGAGGAGCCTGGAACAACTGTCTAATAAGCAATTATTAGCTCAAAAGGACATGCCTGTGTCAGAAGGCATCTGGTCCTATCACTTGGAGCTTCCATCAGCTCAGGTCAGGACAATTACATGCCTGGCTAACAGGAACTCAGGAATAAAAAGTCATTTATTAATGTTGTTTGCTTTCATCTGGAGCCATCCACACGCATATCTCTTTAACAAAACTACAGCCTAATATGAACTGTTATTTTATTTCTGTGTGAAACCTAAATCATGTTGGTCTGTACTAAGCAAATTTTAAAGCATTTCTTTTAAGCCTGATACTTTTCTTTCCAGGATTCCTACAATTCTGGATTTTCTTTGGAGCAGATATTGTTCCCAACTCCAGAAAACAGCTCCCATTGAAAATTTGAAAGGGAAGTCCATATTTGTTATAAAGAAGGTTGATATTTGTATGCCATGTATGGTTGCCTATGTTGAAGTAATAATGTGGAAAAATCTAATTAGTGCTATCCAGGCAACAGAAGACCTTGAGCTTGCTTGATTAGAATTAACTGCTGCATACATGAAAGGAGAAATTTAATTCAAATTTATATTAATCAGAAATACCATCCTGCCAAAGTGATTAAAAAAAAAGAAACGTGCTAATTTTCTGTTTGGATGATGATGTCCATGTCAAGAGTGATTTTGTGCTTTCATCTTTGAAGTTATATATCCTAAAGGTAACTATACACAGAAGTATTTCAAGTTTTGTGGTGGCTTTCAATTCACAAGTACAAATGAAATATATATTTACATACATAGAGATATGTACTCTGGCACAAAGCCTCAAAAAATTCCATGTTGTTGTCAGGTTCACTTTTTTCCCTTCCCACAGTGTTCCTGTAAGTAAGGTTCTCCCTGCCAGTAAATGTTGTGTGGTTCCATGTCTCTGCCATTTCTTTGTCATCTGCCACTGGGCATTTCTTAGTCCAAAGAAAAGGAGGAAGGAAGGAGCTGGGAGAACTGCCTGTGTTCCTCTGCACATGAGGCAGGTCAGCTCACAGGACATGGGGTTACCTTTGGGTCTGGACGTCCTGCTCAGTGTCTGTACCTTGGCTCTGTAGGAAACCTCAGTTTCATGGGAGGCTGCCTGGCAGATCATCACCATTTCTTTGTTGTACTTTGGTTTTCTCCCGGTTTTCCTGCAACAATTGGATTATAAGAAATGTGTGTTCTGTTGAAATACTCTTACAGAGACTTAAAGGCTGTTTTATATGCTGAACACCAGCTTTGTGTTGATTTGTGTGTCACAAGCTATCAAGGAGTCTGATAAAATATTAACTCTTGATCTGAAATGCTGCCAGCCAGAAGGATGTCAGCATCCTGTCTCAGGCAGGTCTGGAGGCTGTCCTCCTGTATTTACAAGTCCTGAGAAATCCAAGTGACACACACAACTCAATGTGTTGTGTTGAGGTCATGGACCAGGAGTGTATTTTAGGCAGGTTCCTCTGTTTGTGTACAGTTGGCAGGGACAAAACCTCAAATGTGACCAGTTGTCACAAAGGTGCAAATACACCACTCACATGATGGAGACATGTACAGACTGCTGTCCCATTATGCAGTGGGAGCAGGAAACAAAATCATCAGGGAATGGCCAAATGTTGAATTTCATGTTCTGTTGCACTGTGTTTAGTTCAGGGGTTGAGCATCAGCCCTCCTCGATATAAAAATTAATAGATTCTCTTTGAAAACGGATCAGAGCTGAGTGTGTTCAACTCTGCCTCAGAGGGCAGAAATATAAATGTTAGACTAAATTCCAATATCTCAAACATATGTAGCAACAAAGGGAAAGAATATATAAAGTGCACAAGCAGACTTATCATCATGCCTTATTTTGAAAATAGTTCATAGTAATCTGCATGTTATTTAGAATCCCATCTGTGGGTATTAAGTATGTGTTTTATGAAGAAACTGTGCAATGTTCCTATCCTTGGAAGTTGAAAGGGACTTACTAAACACCTTATGGTGTTTGAAATAGCAGTCCTAGGGTTTAACTCCGTCCATGCTTTTGAGGGAGGCACATTGGTTCTGTGAATCCAAAAGGAGCCGGGATGAGGCGTGGGCTGCACTGAGCATCAGCTCATCTGCATCTGTCAGCAGCTGCAGGACTGCAAGGCAGAGTAAAACCCAGCTTTGGGATGGCAGGGTTAGACCTTGAATTCCTGTAATTTGGAGGGCAGAACTGAGGCTACAGTAATTTGTTTCTCATTTAGTCCTTCATCTTCTATCTTTATTCGTGTCACTGGAGATAGGATCACTCTGACAGCTCTGAAGGGGGAGCAGGACATTCCAGGTGACTGCCACCATATCCATGATAGATGAAGAGCCCTGTCCGTGTGCACAGAACTCAGAGCATGTGCTGAGCGCCAGCCCAGTTCATGTGAGGGATGTGACCTTGTGCTGCTGGAGGCAGGTCCTGTGTCTGGCATCACAACTGCTTTGTGTTTCTCACACCTTGTTTTTGATAGTTTTTTTAATAGGAAAGGTAAAAGACTCCTGTGCTGCTCTTCTTGACTTGCACGTGTGCTCTTTTCCACTGTTTTCCAGGGTTAAGGTCCCTTCCAACCCAAACTGTTCAGTGACTCTGTTCCATGATTTCCACTGTCATTGTACTCACTACGTGGGTTTTATTGGGAGGAGCATGCAGAGATCATCCCCTGATACCGGCACTGTGGTGCTGGCAGACCCAGGTAGCAGCTATTGACAAAGAGGAGATAATGTCCCTTTGACTGTCCCCAGTTAGGATAATTCTGTGTTTCAGCTGTTCATTCATTAGCAGCGAAGTAAACAGTGCAGCAGAAGGTTGTGAAGCAGGGTGTTTATTCACTTGTTTTCTAGCCTTCTCTCCAGATTAATGATGTGACTCATGAACAGTAATAACATGGTTGGAGGGGAAAAAAAAATAAAGGAGCAGAAATAGCTGGAGGTGGGACATGGAAGGCCAAATCTTTCTCCATTGTGGATGTCAGGACATCCACAACTCACCTTACCTACAGATGTGATTTGATTTTCTTTAAATGTAAAGAAGGAATCACAGCCAAAACCCCAGGGTAAGAGAGTCAAATGGGCATTTAATACGTGCAGGTTTGTTCAGGTCTGTGTGAAAGAAAAGGCTGGTGAGAATGTGAGACTCCACAATTGGTTGTAAATGCTGCTGTGCAACATCACTTTTGTTTTTCTACTACCTTCCCCTTTGCCCAAGAGGACAAACAGTGTTACCTCACACAGGTGTGCACTACCTGTTCCATCTCTGCCCCTGCAGAGACACCCTCGCTGTGTTATTTCCCAAGTGCCCACGGCCATACTCATACCTCTACCAGGCTCATGAAACGGTAAAAGGAGAATAGTGAACCTACCCTGATTTCACAGATACTCAAGGACTTCCTGGCCTTTGAGAATCTGAAACTGAAAGGCTGGGAAAGGTTACATAAATTTTGGGCAGAGAAGGAAACTGAACACAAAACTGGATATCACAGATGCACTTTCAACACTCAACCATCTCAGTTCTCTCAACTACACCCCTCAAGGAGCACTCAGACCCATCATTGTGAAGGTGATGTATCTGCTTGTGAATTATTCACTAATAAAAATCTAAAATCTTCCATATTAAAAGCTTCATGAGTGATGAAGCACAGGTCCATTTTAGTTTAACAGGAGGATTTTTCACCAAGGTTCAACAAACTGAAAGCAGAAAAAGAGGAGAATAATAATTGTGGAAATCCTGAGAAGGATTAATTGTAGCATAAACCACCAGGCAACTCTGATGCTGGAAAAATTAAATACACCTATGTGATACTTTCAAATAGAGAAAATGCTGCTCAGCATTTGTTTTAGAAATTATTATCAATTCGGAATTTGTGTCATCCAAGGGAAATGATATGTCAAATGCTGTCATAAAGACCTCTTTGGATATGGCTTTTTCTCCATGGGAGTACATATCACACAGGAACCTAAACCCCTCATCCAGCTCCTACTCTGAAAACTGCTTTATTTTTAAATTCTCTAGATTGGTACATGGCCAAGATGTTCTGCTATTTATTGTTACTTTATTTAAAGCTGTATATTGGTAGTTTCTGTGTCGTTTCATTTTGAGAGAAGCCAGTACATCTAGGATGGAGATTCACAAGGTGAAAAATGGGGATGAAGCTGGAGAAGGAAGAGGAACTTGTCAAAGCCTGTAGAGAAGAAGTGAGGATAATTAATCAGACAAATGGAGATAGAGAGCAGGTGTACAGAGGGAATAGTCTGATGGAACAAAAGGCAGTGGAATGAAAACGAATGTCAGAAGAGGTGAGTTTTTCTCTCTTTTATAGATTATAAGCTGTCACAACAAGTTTTCCTTGTCAGGCTCAATTTTTTTTTTTTTAAAAAGTAGCCATACGCATATTAATCAAAGCATTTTAAATGTTGAGAGGGGGTTAATTGCAAAATTTTTTGTTTAATATAAATAATTTGATTCAATGTTGACCATGTAAACAGTGAATATGATATTATCTTAAGCCCACTCACAAGCCTATGAATTCCAACAGATGACTGAAATATTTTATGTGAAAAACTAGTTTCTGTAGTTTAAGTATGGGAAATATATTAGAGATGCTAAACTGGGAAGAGAAAGGGAAATGTAGGGCAAGGGCAAAACCAGTTTTCCTTGATGTGTTTGTAAACCAAACATTGCAGTATTTAGGTCAGCCCAGGAGACACAAGCAGGGTTTATAAACTGCAGTCAGAGTGAGCAGTTGAGGTTCATAGCCAAGCAGGTGGGTTAAGGTCAAGCCTCCTGTTCCTCTGTGCAAGAGCAGTGTCACCTCCTCCTGCAGGGAGCAGGAATGTGGCTGACAACCCCAAGGACCATCAGAAATGGAAATTCATTCACTGCTTTTGCAAAGAGAAGCAGCTGGTGTCACTGGAGATAGAAGGGAAATGCTCTCCAGATCTGTGTTTTCTTTGTAGTTCCTACTCAGAGCCTGTTGCTGCACTAAGGCTTTTTGGGTCCTGTCTGTGCCTTTTCCCTTCTGAGGGCAGCACTGAGGTGTGTTTTGTTCCCTGGAGGGCAGAAGGGATGACCCCAGAAGGTTTGCTTTGGCTCTCTCAGATGATGGAGAGTTTGGAGGAGTAATTTAGAATGAATAAAAAGAGCCAGGAAGGAATGAAACCTGAGGGAGCCAAAGACCATGACCCTACAGATTTGCAAATGGAATCATCTCAGGTGATAACACGCCCAGGCTGGTTATCTGTGGTTGGGCTACCCAGACTGATGACAGTGTCCACTTCTTCCCATGCAGCTGGTCCTTTATCTGACCAAACTGTCTGGGAAGGACCAACTGTGAGGATGTCAGCACAGCTGAAGGAAGAAGTTGTTGGCAGAGGAATTGGGTTCTTTAGTCATAACTGACTGAGATGCCATCTGAGAGTACCCAGAACATTGGATAAGTAGAAGTTGAGCTGCACGGGTGGGTCCTTGTGGGGTGGTGGGGGCCAGAGGAGTGAATTCAGGGTATTGGTTCAGGTCATGGCTCCCTTCCATTTGATTGAAGACCAGAAGTTTAAGCTGGCACTAAATTACAAAAAAAGTATACTTTGAACCAAGTGAATGTCAGTATTTAGTAATTGCAATCTAATAGTGGGATTTTCTGTGCTCTCAAAGACAATGGCAGAGGCCCAGGGTTGTTCTCTGGGTGTCCCTGCCTTGCATAGAGTTTTTATTTGTAAAAATATATGACTTACTAGTTCATCAGAGTGTTCCAGTACTCATAAGCCAGCTTTTTGCATGAGCAATCAAAGACTGTGTTCTAAGTATGTAGGAAGGAAAGTTACGGCATTTTTCTGTTTTAGATGCAGAGGAAGCAAACCACCAGAGTTGTTGCAACAATTCTCAGCCTTTTCTTAATTTTTTATTTGCAAGGAGTACTTTCTTAATTTATTTTTTTTTTTTTAAATTACCATTTGAAATTAGAGGAAATACTAGCAGAGATTGGTCTGGACTGAAAGCTGAAGAAATTGCTCTGTATGCAAGCTTTGCAAGGCAGACTTTCTTCACCCTTTCCTCTGTCCCTGTGGATTTAATCAAGATGCAATGGGCAGATCCTTGTTGCAGGAATGGCTTCCTTTGCCCTGAGCTGCACAGCATTTCAGGAATCAGTGTCTGGGGAGCAAGACACAACTGTCAGGCATGGTTTAGTGTGGGCTTGGTAGGGTTGGCTTGGACTAGATAATCTTAATGACCTTTTCCAACCTAAATAACTCTACGATTCGGTGTTTAAAAAAAAAATAAAGAGGGAAGAGGTGCAGTGGGATCACGACTGTGGTATTTGCAGAAGTTTGCCTTCCCTCAGAAGTTCACTGAGAGTTCTGCATGGAGATGGCAAAAGGTAAAATCACCATTTATCAGTGCTAAAGCAGACTGGCCAGCACAACTTTTCCAAGCTCATCCCTGTTCTCAGACTCTTTGTTCTGCACATTGTTGGATTTTGTGCTCTTCATTAGCTGTTAACCATACAGAATGCCTTAAAAATAAACCCAGGCTTTGCATCCCTTTCATGGTAGATGCTTACTTAGCCTCTGTCGTATCTAATCATGAACTTAAAATTATGTTGATAAACTTGCTGAGATTAGGGAATTTTTAAATGGTGTTTTGTTCTGGATTTTTTAAAATAGCCTGTGGATGCTGTGCTTACAGATACACAGCCTTGAGAAGGCTTCCTCGATTCCCTGTACTGGGCAAGTCCTGTATTAAAAATAAATTAAAAGATTAATTTAAACCATGTGAATTTAGTACTTGTGAAATAAGTAGACTTGGCAGCATCGGTGGGGATTCCTTTTCTTAGCTATAAGACAAAGCTGTTGTAAACAGCTTCCTTCTGTCTGTGTCAGCCCTACCTGAGGTTTTCATAATACCCTTAAAAACTCTTTCCTGGTGTAAACTCCACATCCACGTCTGAACTCCACATCCAACTACAGAATCTGTAGTTGTGGCATCCGTGGCACAGAACCTGTGTCATGAGTTCTGCGCTGGCACTTAAGTCTCCCTTGGAGCAGGTGACAGCTGTAGTAGTAGCAGCAGGTTGGGGTCGCTCCCACTTGGCACTGCAGGGAATGCACTTACATTCTAAATCACTTTCCCCCTTATCTATAGGTAAACCTATATATGGAGTTGGCAGTCCAGCCCAATTTAAAAAGTAAGTGGTGTTAGTAGCTTTTAGATTAGCACTTTTCTATTCATTTTGTTAGCTGTACCTACATATTTGGTAAGCTGTTAAGAATTTGTCTGGGTAATTATTTATACTTTAGCCATAAGACATGCCAGAGAACCCAAACAAAATAGAAAACCTCAAGGCCTCCTTGAGATGCTGGTGGGTGATAGTTTTCCTGATTTCCCAAAAGGAAGCTATAAATTCCTTGGTACTGATCCAGTAAGTTAATAGTGCATATGTTAAAAGCAGGCATGAATCATTAATTTGAGCTACGAGGAACCCACAGAAAAATCTGTATAAGTTCATGATCAAAACGAACTCCCATGGAGAAATCTGTTGTCTGTCTCTTTTCACACATGGTCCCTACCCAATCCAAGGCAAATTTATTTTCATTCTTTAGAGATTTAAAAATCCAGAGTCATCTTTTATCTGCTTGCTAAGGATAAAACCGTGCCTAGAATAGTTTAGGGCTGCTGTGTGCCACGGGGTCTCTATTGTGCTGTGTGTGATGCACTCATAGCTCACCATGAGTGTTCTGCTGTGGCTTCAGGTTTTTGTGAGGCCACCTTATTTTTAGAATGAGCAAGGACAAACCCGTGTCAGTCACTTCTTTTGATTCACACACATGCTTTGGTGTTGTAAAGTACAGCTGTACTCAAGCTTAAAATTACTTTTTTATTTTAGTTATTTTATTTATTGTATGTTTCATTTTATCTTGGTTTTAGGTTTCTTTTGATTTGAGGCTAAAATTATTCATGGAAGTAATATTTTAAAGTTAGTTCTTATGCCACAGCTTAAAATACCTGAGTCTGTCATGCCTCTGTTGTTTGCTCTGATCAGACTGGCTTTTCTTCCCTGGCTGGCCAATGGGCTGGAGCTCTGTGTTCCAGGCATTGCAGGGACCAGGTGAGTATAAAACATCTCAGGACAGGTGGGAGCAGCACACAAATCTTGTAACTCTTATCTGATAAATCTGAGGACGCAGACAAGATTTGCCGTGTTTGTCTTGGTGACAGGTGTAGTTGGAAGGCTCCTCTCCACCTGGTTCATTCTTCCCCCCGGTGTCAGAGGGAAGATTTATCTGCGTGCTCAGGAACCCTGAGCCGTGATCTTCCAGCATCCCCTGGAAACAGGAGGGCTTGCCAATTCCTCTCTCCGGCTTGTCTCACCAGTGAATCAAATGGAGGGTTGTGTTACACTCCGGTAGATCGTGTTCCTGCTTGCAGGAAAGGAAACTTGTGCTGATGAATGAGAATTGAATAATGTTGTGAGCAATAGAAAATTACATCCCAAGTCCCCTAAATTCTCTAGAGCTGGCGCTATTCCTTACAAACCAAAAAAAAAAGGAAGGCAGTCATGAGGGGCAGATAATGAGATTTATGGAAACATGATCTTGCTGTTAGACTGAGAGACACAATGTCTGTTGCCAACAGATGCATAGACCTGGATATTGGCCAGGATATTCTTGTGTTGTTTTTCACGGATTTCAGGTGTTTCTTTGCTCTTAACTTCTCATACTTTTTAACTTTCTCTGATGTTTAAAGGTAAAAAAATATTGCCAAGTTTTCCTTTCTGTTTTATGGCTTATATTTTAAGTATCTAAGAATTTAGGATGTCAGATTGTGTTGTGTTTTTTCTCAGTAAAATACAGGCAACTGTTCATGTCTGTATGGACACACATGTACACATATTTAAATCTGGATACTTGAATATTTTCTGTATCTCCATGAGAGTTGGCAGGAACTGAACTAACAGCTGTAGAAGCAGCCAGAGCGGGTTAGTGTTGTGTGTTTGACACTTGGCAAAGGAAGGTGACTTCTAGGGCCAAAGCAAATTTAAAAAGTAGCCATAAAACACAGTATAGCTTAATTTGGGGACCCTGCCACTGGGAACTCAGCAAGCCTTGTTCTTTTAGCTTAATTCTCTCTAAGTGACTTAAATTCCCCTGAAATAAGTGTGTGTAGGAACAGTTCTGCTTAAAATTCATACAGTATTTTAATCTGATTTAACTTGCTAGATAGACAACCAATAATTTTCCCCTTATCTTGAATAATATTATATGTGGGTAATGCTGTAGGGTGAAATAAATAAGATTACTTTTTTATTTGACTGGGTTGATTTTAGGATAAAAAGCCCCAATTGTTATGAAAATACAACTTGCTAGCACCTTTCTGTGTTAGCTTTCTGCATATTTCCCATGCACAGCATGAAAAGGAAATTATTATGGCTCCTTTTCTGCTCCTCTTTCTGTGGTTATTTAGAGCTGGGAGATTATTCAGCTCGATAGTGATCCCTTCTTGTTAATCTGCTGTTCTTGAAAATTAATTAGGATTAGTAAAGTAACCCTTTATCATCAATAATAAAGACTAAAAGGTCACCAGTAGGTTACCTACAAACCTCTTTGTGGTCATGTCTTGTGGGCAGTTTTGACTGGAAGGATTCTGCTGGTGTGTTTTCTGAATCTCTTTGATTTAGCTCCAATCATCTGAAAATCTCTTCCATGTTATTCTAATTATTCCTCTAAATTTCTCTTCTCTTGCTCTTTTCTGTCCTCTTTCAGTATGTCTCAGTCTCATCTTTATTAATAAGCATTTTGTAGCTTCAGAGTACTTTGAGGAACAATAAGTTGTTTGTAGAGCCCTATTAGGCAAATTGGGCACCAATGAGCAAAATGAAATTAGAAGAATTAAGTGCTTTGCCTTGGGGGAGGTTTGGTGCGTGGACCAGGATTAGAAATCTGTTCCTAACCTTCCATTTTGCGACTCAAGTGGCTCTTCCCTCTTTCTCTCCTGCCTTCTCATCTTTCTTTTCTGACCTGTATTCTCTCTTCCTTCCCTCCCTGCATAAACTCCTTTTGCACTCGCTCAAAAAGCAGCACCTTTGCCAGACGCTTCACACGCCGAACACGCTCTGGAAGTGCTGATTCAGCCCAGGAAGAGTGACACCGTTCCTTGGGAACTGTTGGAAAACACACTGGAGCTGGACATGGCCACAGTTCTTAACACAAAGTTTTTACAGCCAAGTTATGGATTTTTTTTTTTTAACTTTAGCAGGTAACATTTTTACTTAAAAACTAATGGTTCTATAGCTCTTGAAAGCAGGTGGTAATGTCAGTGTCTGCTCAGCCTTTCCCAGAAGAAACTGAGATTATGGCTATAGAGATACCCTCTGGTGCAATTTTCTCATGAAACCTTAAAAATGTTTTTGACTTATGTCAGGGAAAGGAAGGTCTTGGGGCATTCATGTTGCAATTCATTGCAATTCCACAAATTTAAAATATAGGTTCCTAATGAAATGTAGTTTATCTCAAATTGGTCCTGGAAAATAGTATAAGCTTCCTTCTAGTTAAGTAGCATAAAAAGTGGGGAAAAAAATTTCAAGTATGACTGGAATTTGTTTATCTGTTTTTCTTCTACATTTAGGCAGACAGTTCCATTCCTGTAAATCCGAGAAGGGAGGGAAAACTTATTGAGGCATTTTACAGTCCAAATTCTATGTTATTAAATGAAGCTCATATGGCAAGAAAAATACCCACCTAACTCTTAAGTGCCACATATTCTGTTTCCTACTGTAAGACAAAAAATATGAAAAATGGTATATGAATGTAGAGCTTTGCAGCTGGAACTGGTAGGTCTCAACTCTTAGTCAACCCAGCGAGGACAGTGGGGTGATTTAAAAGAGGAATTGCAATTGAGACAAGAACTGTGAGGGTTGGAAGCCTGGGGTGCCCTGAACTGAGAGCACTAGAGCCAAATCCAGCTTTTACAGTTCAGTGAAAGGCACTGGGAGAACTGTGTAAGAACAGCCATCAGAAAAATGGCCAAGTGGAGCAGCAACCCATCTTGTTTGTGTTTATTCTGATTTCTTACAGAATGTTTTAAGTAGAAAAATCCCTTATTTGATTTATAGATGTTCTTTACACTTAGTCTGCTGCTCAGAGCATGCAGGATTAATGCAGTGGCCAGTTGAGGAGTTCCGTGGAAGTTCATCCAGCAACAAAGCAACTATTCACTGTAAATGGCTGAATGGAAGGGCTCTATGAGGAGGAAGGAAACAATTTGTAATCAATTTTAGGCTCCAGGTCTCCAGCCTGTGGTTTCTGGAGATAGAGACCACATTCTCTGAGTCAGACAATTTACTGGTCTGTGAGCTGGGGATTTCCAGGGAGTTAAGGTCTGCTTTTAACCACCCTGCTAAAATAACAGTTACTTGGCTATTGTGGGCATAAATTGAGCTGAGAGTTGTATTTGCATTGTAAAATACTTTTGCAAACAGCGTGTAGGGAGTGTGTTGAAGATACGTGCTGTGCTCGGGGAGAAAAGGCAGCTCTGTTGTAGCTGAGAGGTACTCAGAGGGCATTGGAAATAACAGCCTTTCCCTTTCCTTTGGCCAAGCTCACTGAACTGGAACCTGGGGCTCTGCTTTGCTGCTCTGAGGAAGGAGATGCTGCACAGTCAGGAGGGCAGAATTGGCTCCAAGGGCTTCTTGGGGGCAGGGCAAAGGAGAGAAACCTTTTGGTCCTTGCTCCAGAACTATCATTTAATTTTTAAGTAGGATTCCTGGGGCACTTCATGTGGGTTTGTCCTCTGCATATGTAGATTTGTACTTCCATTTCTTTCTTAAAGCAAACCTGAATCCCCCATGAAATCTGCCCAAATCCCATCATTGTTTAGAGGATGACGTTGAGTATTCCTTGAGCTCTGATCCAAGAACATCAGATAGTACAGCTTCAGAAAGTTAATATGAACACAAGAGAGTGCTTCCCCTGTAAACTGCTGTTTCCTTTTGGGAAGCTGGGAGAAGAAAGGTGTATAATTTCTTCTAAAAGCCAGTTTTTACTGATAGCCAGTTTTTCTGCATGGCACGTTCAGAATGTGAATGCCTGTGAAAACCAGTCACTTCCCAGCATTCCTGAGAAACCACTGCTTACAAAAGGACAGGAGCAGGGCAAGGGGATTGTAATTATGTGTTGACCTCTCACTTCCTGAGAGAACTCCAGGAAATTCAAAATAATTGCCTGGTGCCCTGGCACATATTCGCCTCTCTTTGGGATTAATAAACCCAGGGGTGTTTGGTCTCTGAGGTACCTCAGTGGGATGCACACACAGACACCGTTGAGATCAGCATGAAGAAGTATCAAAGCTGAAAGGGAGAGCAGTGGTGCTGAGTGCCCCACAAGGCAGTGGTAAGTCTTCAGTTCTTTGTCTCTTATGGGCTCCATGGACTGCCAGCCTTTGTCACTCCTTTGCCAGGGAAGTGCTCTTGCCTTGAAATTACAGATTTGCCAGGGGCTAGGGAAAAAAATCAAGGAGGCTGGAGAGTGAATAAGAGGGGGAAAAAGCTTCTTGGAGTGGTAGGAAGGCTGTTCATTAAAGGCTTCAGTTTCACTTCAGAGCTGTTGATATTTGGTGCCTTCTGGATGGAATAAAAAACATAACCATTCCACCCCCAGTAAAGCCCCCAGTAGTGTTTATGCAGCCCTGGGCTGTTTGCAGTTCCTGCACTGGCTCAGCTGTGGCTGCTGTGGGCTGCTGCCAGTGCAGGTATGTCCTTGATCCAGATTTGTAAGGGGTGTGTTAGACCAGGCATGGTTTTGATTTAGGTGGAACTCTTGAGTTTCTCCTGTTGGTTGGCTAAATGTCACCTGTTGGGACACCTGCGTTTAGGAGCCTGACTTCTTTGCATGAACTGTGCCCAGAGTTGTTTCCCAGCTGTGAGCTCTGCCATTCCAAGTGGGAGCAGGTGTAATGACCCTCCACATCCCCCACAGAGCTCTCCTCACGTGGGTCCAGCCCACTGCCTCCTTTTATCAGCATCTCTCCTGCTGGTAGATTAAAATCTGTAAATTAGTTCTGCAGGAATTAAATTATGGCTGCATCGTGTATCACAAAGTGGGGTATGGGGGTTTGCAAATGCCTAAGAATATACATGCATACAATATTTTACTGAAAAGCTAATTTATGCTGAGACATGAGAGAAGTAGATCTTATTAATAAACCTGTGCGTTAATGTCTCACTGGAGTGACCACAGTATCTAATATGGTGCAGGTTCAAACCAGAGTTTTTCTTTTCCATGTGCTGTTTATCAGGACTCACTCTGCTGTTCCAAGACGGTGTTTTCCCCTCAAACTGCCTCTTTTATGAATTCATAGCACCTGTATGAGTTCTCAACTCAACCAACAGGTTGTGGATGGAACAAAAGGAGAAGACAAAAGAGAAGAGTAGTGTTTCAAGAAAAATCTGGTTTTCTGGTTCTTTCTCTTGATGGGAAATCAGACTAAAATTGCTTGTTCATTATGTTTCCATAACTTGAGATTGCAATAGAGTTTGAAGGGTTTTGTTGTGTGTGTTTGTTGCTCTGTTTCAATAAAAGCATAGAAAGGCAATGTTATTGTTTTCATGCTTAGGAGTCTCCTAACTTTGGACAAGTAAACTATGCCTAGTAGGAAACTACTTTTTTTCCCTCTTCTTTCCGAAACCTCCATCTGAAATTGTCTTTTTCAAGCTCAAAAATATGTTTTTATCTTTGTAATGACATTGATATTTATCTTACTTCTTCATCTCCCGGGAAAATTGTTTTAATATCTGAATGAAGATGAGTTTACAACACCAGTGAAGTTCCTTAGCTACAGATAGAGGAAATGGCTTTGTTTTGTTTGGGTTTTTGTTGCCCATTAATGCTGAGGGTTGTACTGCAAAATGGTTTGTTTGCTCTGTGCAGTTTCCAGGGTACAGATGTCTATGACAACTGAAGTTTAGTAAGTGCAGTTCTCTTCCATGAATGCCTTTATTTCAGAAGATGCATACCATTTAATTTTCTTGCAGTTGCCGTGAAAAGTCAACTTTTCAACTGGTTTGATTAACTGTTGAGGACTTGTAACCTTGTAAATTCCCTGACACCGAAGTGCAGAAAGCTGACTTGATACACCTGGAAAAATGCCGGGGGCACATAACTCCTATTTTGCACCCCATATCAGGCTACACTAATCATATGACAGATCACATTTTATACAGCTTTTATCTGAAGAACCCCAGAGGGTTTGCCAAGTGAAATATTAATTTCTACTTGAAATGCAAACACCTGTAAGGTGAATTGATGTTTATCATCTGAATGTCTTTTATTAGAAAGACACCATGGCCAATACTGTGTTTGCATAAATCTGTCAGTGAATTTAATGAGCTGGAATGTAACCTTGCTATCCACTGCTTAAGGGAAAACCAGAATGCCAGAAATTCTTCACTGGACTTACCAGATACCTGGTATTCAATTAATTGTATGATGAAAATTAAAGATTTCTGAGTAGTCAGTTATTTTGAAATATTCCACTTATGACAAATCTCTCTCAAATACATTTTAAAAAACTGCAGACTGACTTTTGAAAGGAGTTTGAGCCCCCTAAAATTGCAGTGTATACCTGAAATTCTAGCCATGTGTCATCAGATTTGGAGCAGCGCATTGTCTTCTGTCTGATAGCACGCACTGGTACTGAGCTAGCCCTGAGGAAATCCCGTCTCTGTTAAAGCTCCAAGGAAATAAAGAGAAGAGGCGCTGCTTGGGTCAAGAGTCCAAGCCATTTCTATCATGAGCAATCATATCACTATAAATCCCTTTGGCAAATGGATTAGGCTTAGTCTCAGAAATGTAAGTTGTCCCTGAAACTCCTCTTGTAAGACTGTTTCAGAGTCTTATTCCAGCCTTCATTTTACTTCAGCCCGTGTCAGGATGTTGATTTGTGATGCAGATGTTGTCTAGCATGGATCATTGTTTTCTCCTTTCCTCCTCACTTGTCTATTTGTCTTTCTAAAGTATTTAACGCAAATAATAATTCTCTTCTTCCCCTTTGTTTAGGCAAGCTGACTCTTCTCCTCTCTTACCAAAGCCAGGCTTTCAGTTTCTGGTGTTGTCAGTGGTCCCTCAGGCTGTGTCACTGCAGGAAGGGATCCCTTAGAACACCTCCCAACCAGTGCCAGGCCAGGTGAGTTCCCCAGCGGTGCTGACACTTCTCTGCCTCTTCAGACCTTTCTCTTCAAGCCCAGCCTTGCACTGCCACGTTCCTGGCTCTGGTTCACAGGTGACTTGGGATCAGCTTCACATTTCCTAATAAAGAGAAGGGCTTTTCCTCTGTCACTGCCCACAGGTACAGGTAAGGCTAAGGTTTATAGTGATATTTTTATTTTAGTACAAGTAGCTGTGTATTATTAGATTTGTATCCGTCTTGTTTATTCTCTTGAACAAGATCATCCACCAGTAAAATTCCTGTGTATAATGCAGCCTCAGCATATGCTGGCTATGCCTCCCTTCTGTCATCAGGAACTCCCACAAGTGTTCTCCAACTTTTTGTACCAACACTATTAATTAAAATACTAAATAAACATAGTCCCAAATGCAAAGCTGAGGAACACCAGTAGTGAGCATCCTCACGCACAGCATTTTCCCCTTCAGAACAGCCTGTTTTCAGGTTTTTAGCCTTTTTTTTTCTTTAAAGCACCTTACAGTTTTTATACTGATCTCTTGTCCATTTTCATCATTGCGTTATTTCTCACATAGCTCTACATTGTCTATTTTTCACAGGCACAGACTGTGGCATTCAGGTCATAACTCCCCTTAGACAGAAATAAATTTTGAACTGCAAGTAAAGCCAAGTGCCTTAGAGATTTCCTATCTGTGGCTGTCTATGCCAACACATTCATAGCCCATCATATGATCTGGGAAATGTAATGCTTTCCATGCTTATAATAGGTTTTATTGAAAATAGAATAAGAATAAATTAAGTTGCTCAAAGATTACAAATGTAACTAGATCAATATTATGTATATATTAGTTACTTTATCAGTAACTAAACTGATTCAGCTAAGAGTGAAACAATGAAATAATTCGAGTGTATCTACAAATTAATATACCAGTAATGAAGGCAAAGTGTAAAGCTGATATTAGAATTTTCTATTCTCATTTAATAAGACACTGCCTAATCTGAAGGGAGCATGAGGCAGACACAGATACACTGAAGTCTGGTACTTCACCCATTCCCAGTCAGTGAAGTTTAATGACTGAGCTGTTGATAGGCATAAAGTAGGAGCCCCTCAACATGTGTATTTATTGGCTATTAAACCCTCTCAAAGAGGAGCTGTTAACCCTGATGGGAAAGGCTGATTCAGATTGTCTTATGGCAACTTGTACTTTTGTGGCATTGCTTTTGTTATGTAGAATCAGGCAGTGGAAGTGTAGTGAGGTGTATTAAAGCCTGGACTAGTCATCCTGGCCATAGCAGTAACTCAGGTATTTCATTCACCTCTTTCTTCTGGATGGCCTATGAGATAAGAAAGGAATATATGTAGCCTCCAAAATTGTTGGGTCATTCTAAATGCATTTTGCCTTCGTACAGCCTTCGCATTTTATAAGTCTCATTTGCTTCAGGAACTATTCCCGTGACTTCAAGATCTACCAGAGCCCATCTGGTCTGCTTCCCAGAGAGCAGAATCCTGAGGGTGAATCAGAGAAGACTAAATTCCAGAAGTGTGAAGAACAGGATGGTAATGTTACATCAGCAGACTTCTGACAGAGGTAGTGAGAACAACACCCCTGATCAGTAACTAATCAGTATCTAATTTCCTAGAGTTGTCCAATACTCTCATCAGCATGTTCTTGTCATCACAGCTATTCCCTGTGTTTCTAGTTCTCTCTTTCAAGCAGTTCCCTTGGACCCCTTGCTAAATAGAAATCTAGGAGCCACCGTATATTCATGCACAAACTCTTTTCACTTTTTATGCAAAAGATACATGAAGAATATGCAATATATTTTATGTAAAAGAAGACTATTGCATGTCTGATTAAAGGTTTCAAAGGGCCAACTTAAACCTCGTGGGTTTCATCTGCTGACTCCCTTTTACCATCACTTGGTTGTGATCTTTGAATTTCTTTCTCGTGTTACTGACTGCCCTGACGTGGCCACCTTTGTGAGGACAGGACCTCTGGTAAGATAATAGGCTTCTCTGCAGTAATTACCCATCCTTTTGGTGAATATTCTGATAGAGAGTCACATTGCCTATACATGATTCTATGGATTAATTGTCTGTAATGCAATAGTAACTTTGTTACTCTTACTAAGCAATGAAGGAGAGCAGTGACTTCACAGAACTAGCCAGCTGTAGTAACTGGAACTGTCATGCTTGAGGAACTTGCCCTATCTTTAAGCATGGTCCATCTGTATGAAATTCTTCTACCTGGCAGAAAAAGGAGTCTGTGCTTCTCAGTGTGTGTGCAGCTCCTGTCAGCATTAATTGGAGCACTGAGGAAAATTCATAAAGAAAGCAGACCCAGAACTATTGTTTTCCAAAGCAGCAGCAGCACAGCAGATCCTACAGCTGTGTGTTTGTAATTGTGCCATGGTGAAAGGAGCCCTGGAGCACGCAAAGAGACTTAGAGATTTCCCACCTCCCTGACAGCTTTTCTGACTAATTCAGCTGTGCTGGCAAGTCCTGCCAGTTACCACATGCTATTTTCAGAATAAAGTGTATCAGCACCAGGCGAGAGGCACCAATAGTGACGTTTCCCTCTTTGTTTCACAGGGGTATATTTAACCCTTCTGCCATCTGTAATGCCCATTATGTGGGTGTGATATGACATAAAAGGTCCTCTTGAATATTAACGAAACATTGTCTTCTAGCTGCACAATTGTTCTCTCCTTAAGTTCTGACTCCAGAAATTTAAAATATGAATACCTAGAGATCTGTTTAGTAGTTCTTCCCTTTTTGTAATCGTGTTTGAGAATCGTGCTAGCCTGGGAAAACAGCCTGGTTTGGTGCTCTGCTTGAAAGCTCTGACTTCCTTGACAGATCTCACTCCAGCTCCGCCCCATCTGGGCAGGAGAAACTCTCATGATGACCCAGTGAACCACCTTCCACCTGGCTCCAATGGCAACTTCCAGTCCTGTCTTTCCCCTGGTGGTTGGGACTTCCCTTCCTTTGACAGGGCTCCAGAGGAGCTCTTGCATTTTCTGTTCTTTCCCAGCTTGAACTTGATTAGATTTGAATTTGAGTGTGAGGGAAGCACAATAACAACATGAAGAACAAGTAAAGAACACCTGCATGACTGTTTAGTTTGGTTTTGCTTAAGATACTAACAGGTCTTCTTTCAATGAGAAAGTCGCTTATTCTATCACAAATAAATGAAAATATTCCTGCAGAGAAGTGCAATGGTGATAAAATTTTATGCATAAAGATTACTGGAATAACTTGAGTGACCAGTGTTCTGTTGTATGTAAAGTCTTTATGCATAAAAAATTACTGCACCTCCAGTTTAGAGTCATTTTGACTATGAGAGCATTCGTTTATGTTCACTCTGGAGTGTCTGTATTCTTCTAAAACAGGAGGAGATTTTAGCTTATTCCTTTGGAGCCCACTGAAGACCAGTCTGGTTCCCTCCAGTTCCCTTGAGGCTGTTCTGGGTGTGCTGAGGTGGGCACTAAAGCAGAGCAGCCTGTGGGTCTGTCTGTCTTCCACGTAAGATGGAGTTAGGAAGGGGATGCACTTGGAATGTGGGTTTCAGTAGCAGCATGGCCATTGCCTAGCACTGAAAGTTTGGGGAAAATGGAGTTGGTTCCTTTTCAGAAGTTGCCAGAACTTATTTTTTTATGTTAGCAAAGCAGTTTTCCCTATTCTGGCTTTGTTGTTACAACCACCTAAACCATCTGTCTATAAGGGGAGAAAACAAATTACCCTACAGGTGATGTTCAGCATCAGAATGATCAGACTAAATGGGTAATGTTTGGCAAAATTATCACTAAAAACTGGGTCTCCTGATATCAAGTGTCAGAACAGTTTTAGTGAGTAGTATTATTTCTGCTTTTGCGCATTTATAGCAGAATCTTCAGTGAGTCCTAGAAGGAAATAGACTCTGATTAATGTCTGTGAAAGTGAAAACAGAAGTGTTTTTCTTGTACTGTTAAAATGTCTCCTTGTGTTAGTATTGCACTGCTCAGCATAAAAGTCTAAATGGATTTCCTCAGCTAACAAAGTAAAATAGTCCACAATATCCCAGAGCCCTCGTGCACCGTTGCCAGATCGCTGCGATTAGAGAGGTGATAACTGACAGGAATTACTCAAATTCAGTCAAACTTGAGAGAAAAACTGTGGCAAATATGTTGCTTTGGGGGAGATGAAAATACACCAGCAATATTGATCTTCCCACCGTATGATGTTCTTGCTGCATTCAGATGTGACAGGACACAACAGATCAGAATGAGGAGCTGGCTGCCTGTCCCGTGACTCAGCAGCCTTTTGGAAGCTGCGATGTTGCTTTGTGTGTCTCCTGCCAGTTCCTCTCCCCTTTTCCTGGCTAGGATGAGGTGCAAAAGGAGAGCCTCCTGGGTTTCCAGCTGTTTGCTTTGCTAAGGGAAGTTTTGGATTTGTTTGTTTTGAATAAAAAGCTCTTCCTTGAGGCTAGGACATAAAGGAGGTTTGGCAGTGAAAGAACTTGTTATTTAGAGTGGGTAATTCTTCTCTAAAAACATAATTCTTTTGAAAAGAGTGTAGGACTCTGTCCCTTTCTCTCTCTCTTCCCTGAATTTTTGCTTTCTCTTTTTTCTCTAAGAACAAGAACATTTTCAGTTTTGTATGCAAAGAATGAAGCTTAGACCCAGTATAACCATGTTGACTGTATCAAAAAGCAGTGAAGCCTTAAGGGGAGCTCAGCTGAAGATTCTTGTCTACTTGGGGGAAAATATATTAATGAACATTGAATTCATCCAAACCAAACAAACACATTCCTAAACATTATTCTCAGATTTCATTTACGAGCTTTGGGGAGAATTTAAAAAAATAAAAAATAAAAATTAATCCCTCTTTTCAGCTAAAGACAAACCTAAAACTCTCTTTCCGTGCAGAAGCTGTAACTGAAGGTGATTAGCATGCTCTAATTTATTGTAGTTTACAAGCCAACAGCAAAAGATACATATATATCATGCAAACCCATATGGTGATATGGAAGCATTTCTCTCCAGTGGTATATGTTTAGCAAATGTCTGTCTGTGCCAGTGCTTGAAGCAGTTGCAGAGGAAGCTTTTGTGTCATAAAGATTTTTTTCTTCTCAATGAAAAAAATCCTAGAAACAGCTGCAGACCTGGAGCTGTGTCTGTGTCTTCAAGATCATTTCTAGGGCAGAGGCCCAGGTGTCTTGGTTTGCTCAGGTAGAATTACCAGTGTTTCTTGCAGGCTTTTGAGGGGGAGTCCTGGTATTTGTCTCAGCAGCCAGAATAGCTGTGGCTGCCTCTCTGAGTGCCCCCCAGGTCGTGACAGCTCTGTGACTGACTGACTGCCTTGGCAGGGGGAACCTGCTGGTCCTCCCATTTACCGTGGAGCTGGAAACCAGGACAGCACCACTGCAAGGAGTGCACAAAGGAAAAGATTTTCTCTGTAGCCCTTTTGCCACGTTTAGATAAATTTTAAGTTCTTGTAGCTCTTTTTGGAGCGGCAGAATCTCACACACCTGCTGCAGCTGTGTAACACTCCAAACTCCATAATGTTTCCTTGCCATTTACATGTTGCTCCTTGAATTCTGCCCTAAAGGTCTTCTGTCAGAGAGGATTAGAAACACTGAAACTTTTCCTTTCCCTATTACTAGGGTAAGACTGTGTGTAATATCTTTCACAGTTCTGGCTACCAAGCTGTCGTCATCCCCTTCAGTCGTGTTTGTGTCTGAGGACGTGCTGCTGGCACCATTTTGTTTTAGCTGTGCCTCTTCTCCTTCTGTTCTCCTGCCGAGCTGAGTCCCAGATTTTTCCTTAACAGGGAAGTGTCTGTTATGTTTCTGTCATTGCAAATTCTCATTTTAGTTGAATAATCCTGTTTTTAACTTTCTAATCCATCATCAGAAGATAACGTAGCAAGACTTTGGTGTGAATACCGTGCGTGATCTGTGTTCCATCATGTCCTTAAGATCGTGCTCAGCCTCATATACCCACTGCCTGCCAGATTCCAAGTGGGCCACTTCCAAGGATATGAGGAACCATGGCCTTTGGATCAGGGACCAGGAGTGCTGGGTGCTGGTGCTCATGGTATTTTTGGTTTATTTTTGTGGAAGAAGCTGGGAATGCTGGTAGGTGTGGCATGCAGGAGGATGTCAGTACGGGCAAGTGGCTGTACTTAGCAGATGATAGTGCCAACTATAAGATTTTTATCTATATTTAAATTGCTTTAATGAACAGACTGACTGGTTTGTATTCTAAACTGTTTTCACAGTACACAGAAATGACAGGAAAAGAAATGTCACTTTCAGAAAAAATTGGTAATATCTGGTGAAAGACGTAAATTTCATCTGTTTATTCAGTGTGGATTGATTCTTTTCCATGTGTGATTTCCAGACGTTTTTTTCCAATTTGTAGTCTTCTGAGGAGATAACTTATGTATTTTTCCAACTGTTCTAAAATTCTGATCTTCAGATCATTTTTGTCTTCCCTTTCCCTCCCTTCAGTTCTTCAGCAAAGCACAACGTTGTCCCCCATACGCCACATGAAGTCCTCAGTAAGTCTTTAGTATTCTGTACAGCAAGGGAAGTTTGGATGTTTAAATCTTTTTTTCTTTTTTTTTCTTTTTTTTTTTTGGAGGTGGAATGAGATTCTTTGATAAAAAGTGTTCTATGAGACTCTTATCTTGTACTGTAGAATATGCAGATAATTTATAGCTTTGAAGACACTGTAGTCTGATAGAAGACAATTTATCTCCTGAATGTATTAGGCCAGATCCTCTGTTGGTGATTATTTGGATGGAACTAAACTAATTTACACCAAAAATGTGTGTGTTGCTGCTGTCTGAAGGATACAGATTGCAGGAAATGTGCTGACTGAGGCCTTGCTAGAACAGGAATTGGATATGCTGAAGAAGTCTTGTTCAGAATTGCAATTATGTTTTTGCATATTTCCATATGGAAAGGATCTTTCAGGACAGGAGAATTAAGATGTGTGAATAACAACTTAAGTGATTAAAGGATAAATAGCTAGGGTTGGAAGGGAATTCTGAAGATCATCTAATCCAACCCCCAAGGAAGACAATCCATAGGATTGTTTTTCCATATTCTTTATACCTCTTTCCTCTTTGAATGTTTTCTTTTTGTCATTACCAGTTTGCATGGGGTGAAACTTTAGAAAACATATTCATCAGGAAATGTGTACACCAGGCAAACACGCACAAGAGGATGCTGACTGTGACACGCTTCTGTTCTTCCTCAGCAAAACAGTGGGGTGAGGAAGGAAACCAACATGCTTATCCCTTTGAAATTTTCCAGGGTTGAAGCCCTCGGGTCCTTGTTTACATGCCATGGCTCCTTCTCAAGCCCAGTTTTGTGACGTTTCTGGGATGAAACCCCTTGTATGTGCGTGTGGCTCAGTCCTGTGCTGCCTCTGCAAGTGGTGCTTTTGAAGTCTGTGCAGCCCCTGTTTGTAAGCCAGAGCCAGCTGAGAGCTGACAATGCTCGGGCTGCTCTTCGAACACTGACTTTGGGAGCGGTAACTCTGAAATCTCTGTAATTTCACCCACCATGAGACATTCAGCTCCTTTTTCTGCACCTCTTCTGCCACTGCAGAGGGTCCCTGTGAGAAACAGAGCCCTGAGCTGTGCTGCTGTCCCTGCACTGCAGGTCAGATTGCACATACCCGGAGCTCAGGCTGGTGAGCAGCACTCCCCTGCAGGACTCTGGTTCACTCAAGGAACAGTGCAAGTCTAGTGCAAAGTGCCTGAAGTGATTACTGTCTTGGAGGAGTTTCTGAATGCAGAGGAAAAGCTCTTAGTGATTTTTGCTAAGTGTTTATTTAATGCGTGCAGAGTGTGGTTACCTGGGGAAATGTAAGGAGTTTTAATCCTCAGCATGGAAAGGAAAACATCAGTACAGAACTAGAGGAAGATGATGGACCTTTTGGTTCCAAACATTGTACATAGCTCAGGCTTTCTGGCAGTGTCTCTGGGATTATATTCATTCCTTCAGACACTGCAAATTGATCAAATTATACCAGTGAAAGGCCACTAATGACATGTTTTAGTTTTCTTTTTATTGCCAGCAGCATGTTAATCTCCCATTTGGAATTTGAATGACATGGTGCTGCTGTTCCAAGGAGCTGTTGGTCAAGGTCCCACGATACACAATCCAGTGAACCTTCTGACTACAGCTGTGAGAAGATTAAAAAAGGAGGGAAATCCTGCAGTCCTGGTTCGTACCCACATTCATGTGGAATTTTAACAGTGTTCTTTAGGTGTAGTGCTGAAACATCTTTTCCCAAAAATTGCTCTATCTCTTCTGAAGGTTTCCAAACCACTCTGTGTGTGTGTGTCACTGCCCTCAGGGTTTGTCCACACTGAAGTGTTCATACCCCTTGATGAAACCATAAATTCTGGGGTTTGTTTTTATACAAATACCCAGGCACCCGGCTCTGGCTCAGTGAGGGGACTCCTGTCACGAGCTTTCAGCAGAATCTCATCTGCTTTTATCCCTTGAATTCTCTTCAGCTAAACTATATATCACGACAGCTCTATGTGCTGTTTCCTGGGCTCTAGGGATGCTTTTTGACACCTCAGAAGAGCTTTGTGTGTCTTGCATCCTGTCCCTTCCCCGTGTCCTTCTGCCATCACACTGCCTCTCATTATAGCTCCATCCTGGAATCTCTTTCTCCTGTGTGGCAGCAGCAACCACTGTGGCTCAAATACATTTATTCCTCATGGTCCTCTTCATCCACTTCAAGGAGCTGAAATATACAATTTATACTTTGCATATTTTTAAAATACATTTTTAAAATATTTCAGATAATGCAGTCTGAATTCTGGAGTTAAATGACAAAATATTTAAACAGTTACATGTTCATGCAGTTTCCTTGTCTTTAAATGAGATTTAGGCATTACTTACAGTTGCGCCTTAAAAGTCCTTTTATATCTAAAACTTGTTTAATCAGGCTAAACTCAGTATTGTACTAACTTAGTGTAATTTACATTTTCTTCTACCCATCTCCATATGAACCATAATTATTTAGGTTTCCATTTAGGTACTCCCCAAAATGTGATTCCCATCTCCTTTATGTACTACTACTGCCATTTAATTAAATTAATTCTTACCACAGCCTCAGGTAACAGCACAGAGACCAAGTTCTCTGAAAAGCTTCTTTGCTGTGCAAGCACCACCGGTGCTCAGTTCCCTTCAGCATTCCATGGAATGGGAGTCAGCGGAGCGTTCTGGAAAACTTGGCTGCAGCTGCTGGTGCAGGGCCATCCTGGAAAATTCCAGGGATTTATTTTCTCAGGTTCTCTCAAAGTTGGGGGATGAGGAATCCCTTTGAAATAAGTAACTATGCTCTAGATATCTCAGAAGCGAAGTGAGTATTTCTGTAAATCTCTGCTGGGGGGCTGTCTTGCCAATGTGGATCACAAGCAACAGCAAAGGTAGAGTTGGAAAAACAAGAGAAAAGTAGAAATTGTCTTTGAAACAAATTTTGAGTTTAAATTACAAAAATTATGCTTCTTTAGAGCTGTTGAGGTTAAATATCAGATCATTTTGCTAGTTGACTGTGTACTTGTGTATGTAGTTTGAAGTGCAATTATACAAGTTCAGAATTTGATACAATTTTTTTTTAGCATCAGTTTTCACAGCAGGGGTAGAATTGAAAGCACAGAACCAAAACCCCTGAAAATTGCCTTTTCACAGGAACTTTAGACTGGATTTTTTCCTGTCATTACCTCTGGAAACAGAGTCATCCCTAAATAAACTTCTTTTCTTTTTAGCCACGTGAATGATTGCCCTGGTAGTAGCAGAGCTGTGATTTATTTCCTTCAGGAATTCCATTGTGTCTGTTCCTTCCTATGAGGTTCCTGAAGGACATTTTTCACATCAACCAGCTTTACTCTGTCAAGCAACAGAGTCACTGGGATCCAAAGCTCCAGAAATCCTGTAGGATCCTCCCACTCAGTATTGCCTGGCAAGCCAATTAGCTTGATATTTTTATCTCTAACCTGATTTGGAACTAATTGTAAATTACTATTTTATCATTCTGTTTTCTGTGATAGATGCCCTACTCAATTATTATTAGATCTGCTCCTAGGACAGCTGACTCTCCTTCTATCTATGCCATACCTTGTGGCTTTGCAGCATGAGGAGGATACAGAGCCCCCTCGTCCTGCTTGGCCCAGGCACAGAGGGTGCATTTGCTCTTGGACACAGTGCAGCATTTTCTAGCCCACCCTTCTCTGTGGTAAAAGGACCTTTCTGTGTGAAGGTTCCCATCAGCTGTTTAATATCTCTCAAGTTGCCTTCAAAGCAAAGCCCAATTCTCTTCACTAAATTAAGAAAGTTTGAGCCGGTTCACATTTTGTTCCAAATCAATGTTCTCTGCTTTTTATTTCTTTTTTTTTTTTTTTTAATCTCAGGCCCTACCATGAGATAGCATTCGTTTTAAAGCTTGAAATGTGGTTTTTACCACAGAGTACATCTACCTTAGATGCAATTTTGAAGCAAATCTCTCAGTCCTTCCCATTTACTGCACTTCACCTCACATCAGTGAGTGGTGTTAGAGCACACAAATTTGATTCCTTCTGGTTAAAACTAAGCTAGAATATGCACTCCGGGAACACCCTTGAATGTCCATTAAGCACTGGAGAATATTAGTTCCTGGCTTACCCAAAGTGACACACATTGTAGGGGCTGGGTCCTCAGCCCCAAGTGTTTTGCTGTGCAGGTGTTGTCCCGTCTCACCTCACCGTGCACAAACACCGAAGTGACAGTGAGCACGTGAATCTTGAGCAGAAAGAATTGCTGAGCTCTGAGAAGCTCTTCCTTGGCCCAGTTTTGGGAAGTTCATTGGAGACAGAGGAGGAGGATCAGAGAAGCCAATAGCTCATTACAGTGTGTCCTCCTCTCCATTTCTGTTGCTGCTGCATGCTCAGGGCGCTGAAGCTTTGCCAGCTGCTGCAGTGGAGCCTGCTGAGCCCTTGTGCTCCTCTGGCTGTTGCTCAGCTCAGTCCCTGGGTCTGAGGAGTGCAGAGGGTGGGCCATGGACAGAAGAGCAGTTTGCAGTCTGACTTCGCAGTGTGTGCCCACGGTGACAATGTCTCTGAGCTGCAGCTCCCAACACTCAACTGAACAAGCCCCGGGGAAGGACTGAGTGCGTTGGAAATCACAGGTACTTCCCTGCCAGTCTCAGCTCCCTTGCTCCGTGTAACTACTGACAGAAAATGCAGGATTCATCTACCCAGAGTTAATCCTCTGCAAGTGAGCTTTTCATGTCGCTCCAGTGTGGTCATTCAAGCAAGCAATTCTCTTCCACAGGCAGCTGAGTTCATGGAGTCATGTATCGGAAAGTCTGACACAAAAGTGAGCTTTGTGCTCCAAATCCCTGAGATGATGCCTTTTCTATTAGCATTTTAATAAAGGCCTTTGCTACAGCAAAAGTTTAGCACTGGAAGTAATTGGTAGAAATTGCTGACATGATAATACTGTGGTAGGTTTGGCCTAATCTGAAAAAAAATCCCTGTAAACATTAACTGCATTAGCTGAGCCAGTGAATCACCAGAAAGGCAAAGCATAATCTGAGTGTTGTGCTCAGCAAGTAGAAATATACCTGGAATGGGCAACACTGAGAGGAAACAAAACACAGCTGCTCAAAGTGGAGCATTTCCCAGGGGAGCTCAGACAGAGACCCCCTTGGTCTGCTTGTGACTATCCCTTTGGCATCAGGAACCAGTGTGCAGGTGGGAAAATACCATGACTGCCTTTAGCATCACAAAGTCATTTTTTATTGGAAGTCTGCACAAAGTCATGATTTTATTTGAAACCTTCTGAACATCTGAGTCAGAGCCACTTAGTAATTGATTCAAGGCTTGTATGATTCAAGAGTAGTGCATGGTTGGGAAAGCTGAGAGAGGTTATAGTGTTAAGAAGTACTTTTCCTTTTCTCTAAGCAAAGAGAAGCTTGAGGAGACTGTGGAATGTTGGACAGGTTGAAAAAGCACAGGTGAGTGTGAAGGCTGGAGCAGAAGGTGGTGGGTTGTTTTGCAGGTTAATTTATGTGCCTGGGAGTGACCTCGGGCTGAGCCCACGGATGCTGCCTCTGCCCAGTGCCCTCCTCTGCCAGGGAGCAGGAATGGGACCACAGACCCTGTGCCAGGGGCTGCCCTATCACCCTCACACCTCAGCACAGGAAACCAGACTGGGCACTGATGGTGGTCAGAGAGGAAAGACCAAGTGTATGGACAGCCAGGTAACAAATACAAGTAATGCCACGTAGACGTAATTCAATTTGTGTATTTTACAAACTGCCAGTATCTGTGAATTGCCTGGTCAGTATTGATCATCTCACACCCTGCTGGCTAAGACATCATTTCTGGGATTTATTCAGCTATTCCAAATCCCTGAGCAGAGTCAACCAGCTGCATTTCTTAATGAACAGCTAAACCTGTACTTCTCTCTTTACCACCGAGTGTAGATGGTATCACCCACTGAGACCAAGCAATATCCCAGGGAGAGTTGTCATGTCTGGAGCATATTTTGGTTTATTGAGCCTCGAAGGAAGTTTTGAACTACAAAGATAAGAAAATTGACAGGATCCTAAGAGCTAAAACATTTTTCCAGGCTGTGAAAGTGCCAAAGCAGCCATGTTTTCTGGTGATCTTTCCTATCTTTAGTCTGTTTCGGGCAATATATAATGAGGCTTCTCTCTTTGACTCATGCACAAATGGAATTCTCTATGGAAAAGGATACAAAAATGTTTTTTGAATTTTTAGAAAGGTTTGTTTCATAACAACATTTATTGACAGAAAACCTCACATTTAGCCTCTAGTGATGTAATTTTAAAATAAGACCTTTATATTCATATAAATATATTTTTATTTTCAATAATTAAAATAATTTTTAGTTAGGATCACGTACTTAATAATTTGTTCTATTGAAAATGGTAAAAATAACCTACCTTGAAATATACAGGTCCAACAATGTCACCTAAGAATTACCTCAAGACTGCCCTTCATGTTGAGCTCATGAGTGTTTCTTCCAGTGACAGCTGACCTGCAATAAAAACCTGAAGCAATAAAGGGTCTTTTCCAACTTTTGGTAAGTTATGCCAGTTTATTCCCATGACTAAAAATCTGCACCTATTGCAGTCTGAACAGGTCATCAGGATTGAGCCTTTTTGTCTTATAATGCCTTTGCTGGATTTGAAGATCTATCACAAATCTCCTGGTTTATGTCCTTATAGACACTGATCATACACTTGTCTTACACTTGTCTTTGATAGAGCCAAAGGGATTGATCTCTTTAAATCTCTGTATTAGGAAGTTGGGGTTTTTTTGTTCTCCAAATCTCAAATTATTCTTTTGGCTGTTTTCCCTGGCCGTTTTCTGTTTTCTCTGTGGGGAAGGGTGGATATCAGGAGTTGGCCCAGCATGTTGCAGCATGAAAGGGATGCAAAACTTTGTGGTAGGATCAGGTTCATGCAAATGAGTTACAAGTAATTGTTTCCCTTCTCATCTGAATCCATCTAAGCTCCACATTGCTCTCGCTGAGCCTTGTAGCACTTTGAGGTTTGCTGTGATTAGTTATAGAGCTGGTTATGGTCTGATGGCTTTGTTCAAGTTGTCTGGACTGAGCTACTGCTGGTACCGGAAGGGAAATCTCCAGAGTGTTGTGTTAATCTTTATTAGATCAGTAATGCCCAGGATGCACATCAATGAAGTTTTAGGAATGACAATTATTATGATGTTTTTCAATACTATAACACTTCTGTCCCACAAGCACTTTAGTGAGCACATTTATATGACGTGAAGTGGGAAGCCTCCTATAATTCATATTTGTTGTTAATGTAATTTTTTTTAATATTTCAGCAAATAATCCTAGAGAAATTAGGCATCTGTGGATTGTAAAGATCTGAATTAGTGAAAGTTATTTCCTAGAATATATCAGATGTCTTACTGCTTCAGAATGCAAATTTCCCTGCGTAGGATTCATCCCTCTTTTAGAGTTTGCTGGAGTAAATCACATAGCCTTGATTGGCCTCTGAATCAAGTGGCTGCAATTCTCATAAACCTGTATTTAGAATAAAACATAAAAATGTGACTTCTTATCTTCAGGTAGCTCACCCTGTCTCTGTCTTTGTAAACCACCTGCCTCACTGTGTACAGATTTCTCATAGTTCACCCTCGTTTTATAGAATCACTTCTAGGATAATAACCGTAATATTATGAAAGCTACAGAGCTGCTCGTGGCTGTGATCAGAAGATGGGTATTGGCTGCAGAATAATTTTCTAATATTGTGCTGAGTTTCTCCTGGAGTGTCCATAAGAGGGTATTCTTTGCATCAGTCATGTCCTGTTTTTGGGAAGAGCAAGTCAGCTCACATTCAAACTACTTCATGTACATTCTGGGTACGTGTTGTGGCTCCTGGGCCTAATCTCTGTGTGGTTACAGCAGCAAAAGCCAGGCAGGTTAGACTACTTACCTGCTTTCACCATGGTTAGGTGATATGTAACTATCCTTCCCTCCCAGACAGAAGTGTGATAAATGAATTTAATAAAAAAAATAGGGAGAAATTCTCTGAATAAAATACTTAATTTATGGCAGTAGCAATCTCATAGAAGACAAACTTTTCACTGTCTAACGAGGTCCTTTTATTGGACATTGGGCTGGTAATTATCTCCTAACAGCAACTGTGTCTTCTCTTTGTTTCTGTTGCTGGAAAAGTGAGATTTCGTATTTTCCTCTCTTCTTGTGTGTCAGATTTTCCACTTCCTGTACTGTTCCAAAGCCCTTCCTTCGTAGTCTCATTAATCTTGATGGAAGGTGGGTGATACGAGTACATAAAGTGGTCCTGAGTTTTTCCTTACAGTTTTTACCCAGGCCCATTTGCATGGTCTGTTTTCAATGGAAAGATTTGGCCTGGTTCGTCCCAGGGTCCTGCTTTCTTTTCTCCCCTTGGCTGCACCACCAACCCAGCTGGGATTATTCCCTTGGAGCCATTTTACTGCAGTCTCTTTATTTGGTATTCTGTTTTAGAAATAGTAATCTATTTACAAATTAAATATATTCTAAACCTTCGTGTTCAAGTTCACAAGTTTTTCAGCCCAATTATTTTCAGTAAACAGTTACCATAGTTACTCAAAGATTCTTCTGAAATCAAGATTGAGGCCAGTGTTTGCTCAGCATTTCATTTAATTTACATTGAATCATCTTCTGTGCATTTGTTCCAAGGTTGTTTGGTCAACTCTTTTGTAATGTCCCTTTTGCAAATCAAAATCACAAAATCACACTCACAGTGGTATCACTTCATGAGAAGTGGTTAAATATTTTGGCAGGAAATCTGGCAGCTCTCACAGTAATGAATGTATGAATGCTATCAGGAACAGGAACGTTTACTTTTCCTTCTCTGTACAGAAAGTTAGTTCCTGTATAGATACAATTTCTAGAAGCAATAACATTCAAAATCTTTCCCATCAAATCCAATCCTCAAACGCTCTTGAAAATCTTGAGCAAACTCATTTGTTTGCTCATCATTCCCCAAAATTAGTTTGGCTCAGACAAATTCTGTTTTGTCATTCCTGTTGTCTCCTTGTTTCATAACACAAGTGTATCTGTATTTCTGCACTTTATTTCTGTAATTTATTTTTATCACTTTTCATTATTGTTTTCTTTAGATGTTTTCATCAGGTTCTTTTAAATGATGCATTAAGCATGTGGGGTAATTATTAGTTATTAAGAGAACCATCTCACATATACCTGTAAAATATTTCCCTTACATCATTTTGATGTGTATTCATTTATTCTTCCTTTTATTAGTTAGATTTTTATATTCTTTAGGGAAAAGATGTATTGCATAATCCCAACTATAAAATGTTATATTTGTGTAATAAATTCCAGTCCTTGACTCTTTATATACACTGGTGATGATTTTAATAAGATAATTTCTTCGGTGGCTTTTGCACCCAAAAATGTGTCCATTTCTCCCTCAACAGTACCTGAGTTGATTTCATAAAAGGTACTTACACTGACTTCGTTATTGGTGGTAGAATTAGCCGTTTGCAAACTGCAACAATGAATACGAACCCCAAAGTAACTCGTAATGAAGAGTGAATTTCTTTTAGTGGGTGAAACAATAGATTTTACCAGGTTGCAATAGAATTAGTATTAGTGGAAGATTACCTGTCCTCTGGAAATCCTGCCTTTAGCTCCTCCTGACAGCAGCTCGAAATCTTAAATCTCTGCTGAATGTGTCCTGTCTGGAGGGTGACAGGGAGCAGCTGTCGTGGCTCATCTGCAGCTGATACAGTCGAGCATCTTGAGAACAATCCAGCATTTTGAGCTGCAGCAGGGAATGAGAGATGTACCAGAGCCCTAAGGAAAAGTTTTCATATTGATAGAAAAAGGTAATAATTACATCAAAAGTGTCAGTTTTCTAATGCTAAACAGTAACACATTTGTAGCAGTATATGCTGAGTATAAATTCCTGGAGATCCTTCTCTGTTAGCAATAGGGAGAAAAAAGGAATTATTAAAAACTATCTTCATAATCCAAACAGGTTCAATTAGTCAAGAGATCTGTTTGCAGTCTATATTTGCACTTTTCTTGGCAGGCATGTAATTTTTATATTGGTTGCTGGGTTTAGTACTGCTAAACAAATACGTGAGGTTGTTTACCCTGTGTAGGAAGATTGCAGTGGCTATAGTCAATCCAAACCCTGGTGGTCTTGCTCTTGATGGTGGATAATTTATGAATCACATATGAAAAATAACTCTTCCAGCTGAATCCATCCTTTACTCTGTGTCATGTGTTGTAGGTAAAAGTATGCCTGTAAAAATAGCTTTTGCAGACTCTTCTCCAGGTCCTCCCTTCCATTAGAAGGAATGAATGGATTTAATAAAGCATGTAAAACTTCCATTCTTGTGTCTGACGCACTACCTGGGTCATCGGTGGTTTCTGAACAGTCTTTTTAAACTCCTTCCCCTGTTTTTTTCCTGTGTGTGAGATCTTGTGCCCATCATCGACCTCTTCATAGCAAAGGTGCAGGTCCCTCTGTCAGTGTCCTGCCCTGTGAGGGAATGTTTGGGGACAGCTTTTGGGGAGAGCTCTGCACTTCTGCTCCTGGCAGACTGTTATGTTGAGTTGTGCTGCTGTTCATTTAGTATGTTAATGGAACATAAAGAAATAAGATTTTATTGCATAACTTTACAGGAGACAAAGGACATATTCTTTGCCATTACACAAAGCACCTGCACAGTCTTGGGTAGGAATTTTTCTCCATGTGGATACAGCCTGTTTAATTTAAGGCTCGTTCTCCTGCTGACTGATCCAATCACTTGATTCAGCCCCTCATGATAACAGGATGTTCCCTCCCGGCTTTCAGGAAGGTGCCTCTCACAGAGATGAGCTGTTTGTGTGCCTGTAGCAGCCAGGCAGCATCTTGAGGAGCTCAAGGCTCAGTCTTCACTTTCCATGAGGGCTGTTCACTGAGCTGGGTGGGGGTGACTTGAATCCATATCCTTTCTGTGTGGTGAACAACTACCACAAAAGTCCTTATTGTATTGACAAAGTGTCAAGAACACCCTTAGGGAAAAGTGAATATTCAACACCCTTGAACAGATGTGTGGATGTGACTGAACTCTATTCCTCTGCCTCTGCGTAGAAGACACTTGGGTATGAAGAGCTCTTTGCCAGTTGGGCAGGAGAGTGAATTTGTGTGATTATTGATTCCTTCCATGTGGGGACAGCTGAGGAGGTGCTCAGGCTTTAGTTATTTAGATGAATCAGCTGCTGGTCACTTTGTGCTGATTCACTCTCAGAGCTGGATGTGTTTGGATGATTTACAGTAACTTCATCCTTTTAACTCAGGGACATGCCAGTCTGCAGAACTGTCACGCTCATTGTTCTGCTGTGTCAGGTAACAAAATATTCTGCTTTCTCTTATTCTGCTAAAGAAGATCATGCTTTCATTACACAGGTCAAAGCTCTTTAAGTAAATTCCTGTCAGTTTTCTCCCCCCAGTTAACCTAAGTGACACGAGTGGGTGTCTTTTATGTAGCTGTGATTGAGACGTGCATGAGACAAAGTTTGAAAAATCTGCTTTATAGAAGACTGGTTTTGGCTGCTGGGAAGACATGTGGAATGTACCTCTTTCTCTTAAACATAGGAATATAGTAATGCCTTTCACAAGGATTGTATTTCAAAATTATTTTGGAATCCAAAGCTCATATGAAGATTTAACTGTCCTCAGCTTGTACAAGGAAGGATCTCACTCTTGGCACATGACACCAGCAGTTAGAAATCAGATTTGGCTATCTATCAAACTGATCACAATTTAATTATTCCAATCTTCAAATTAAATTTTTATATACTATTGTATTATAGACATTACTGACTTTGAATATACATATGCACAGTACTGAATTTGTCTGAATAAAAATAATCCAAGTAATTTCACAGATAAACGCACGGGATGTTTACATGTTAAATATAAATATGTAACTAATATGGACAGTGGGAAATGTTAACAGTGTTTCTTGGATATTGAGCACCTTGCCGTGGCTGGGAGCGCCGGGATGCGGCGGGGGAGCAGCTGCAGCACCAGGGACAGCGGAGCGGCATCCAGCGGGACGAGGGACCGCCCTGGGAACACGCACAGACACACGCAGACACACCGCGGGATGGGGGTCCTGCCGACCCCGGGCGGTGCCACTGACGGCGGGCGGAGCGTAAGTGAGAGCGCGGGCTCCCTGCCCTGCCCTGCCCTTGCAGCCCCTCCGGGCTGAATCCACCCGTCACCGCTCCTTGTTACGCTGTGTGCAAACAAGGACCCAGAACTCCGTAATCCTCAGCCGCCGCTCCCTGAGCTGTGGTAGGTGGTTCTCTACGAGCCAAGGCTCAGTTGTCCCTGGAACAAAGCGACAACATTAGAGAGAGCACTTAAAAAACAACCCCGAAGTCTTCACTCCCTTGGGGAGGTTTGGCTAAAGATTGATGGTGTGGTAGCTCAAATCAGTGAACCAGCAACTTGTTCATTTCCACGAGTGATGAAGTCTCTCCTCTGATGTTTTCACTCAATAGTATAAATTTCTTAGCATGAAAGAGATCTCTTTCACAGCAATAAATACATAAATGATAAGAAATACATAAGGTCAGAAATGAAAAAAAAAACAAAAAAAACCAAAAAAACCCAAAAAAATGTCTTCACAAGGGGAGATCACAAATGTTTCTGAACTCTCATTTAATAAAATAAGACAGGAGTTAATTATTGCTTGTGGTAGGGTTTCTTATATCCGGAACATTAAAAGAAATTAATAGGAAAAGGTATAAATTTGTCACAACAGTGCTAATTAATATTCTATTATTTCTCACCTCTTTAATAGGTAATTTGCTGCAGTGAGAGCATTATGGATAAGTGAGAATAAAGCTGCAATAGTATTTTCCTCAAATTTCTTAATTATTCATGAAACATGAAGTTTTTAAATTAATCTTTTCCTTTTTTACTGATTGAAGAGCAGGAAACTCTGTTTCTTCAGTACCAGGAAAGCATTTTTTCAGCATGATCTGTGATCATTTTTATATAAAGGTCCATCTGACTAAATACTTACCACCTGCGCTGTAAATTTTGGTAATTCTACTTGAAATACTGGTATTAAAGCATCAGTCAGTCCATTCTTTACTTTTATGCTAAGAATTGTTCCATGCTTGTTCTTATGCAAGTCTTGATCTTTTCTAGTTTTAGAATTTGTTTGCAATCAATATTACAAATAGAGTAAAAGTAACTTTTGATATTGTATTTGTAATTGCAAGTTGTGTAACTTGTTTTTAGCAGATATTTTTAATGAGGGGTTTTATTAGGTGGGACTTAAGTCCAAGGGTCTAAAATTCTGGATGAATTTGAAAGTACCTCTTCCTCTGCCCCCAGTGAATTTAGGTTGCCTTCCATCTGAAGAAGATTAAAAATGGGGGAAGTTCTGTGTTCTGGGCCTCTGTTTCTAAAACAGAGGGTTGAAGTAATAATGGAAGTAGAAGTTACCAGCAGCTATAGGCCTGAGAATGGGGAGAAAGGGTAAAATGTGGGGCTGCTCTTGCCTGAAAGAGAGGGCACGAGGGTGATCCGTTCCATACCTTAGGGCTGGGATAACTGAGAAAAATCTGCTTGCAGGGAGGTATAAGAACCTCTCTCCTTTCTGCACTCTGACCTTCTATTGTCCCTTGCAGAGCATTTGAAAGGACTGTGCAGTTCCCTTGATCTATTTAAGAGAAAGAAACTGTGTCAAATCTCTCCAATCCCAAGCCAGCTGTCTTTCAAATCACATCTATATTATAGCAAGATAGTGTGATATAAGATGAACCCTCTAATGTATTTTAGTTAATTAATACTGTGTTAAACATTAATGCATAGTCTCTTTGGATAAGGACAACTGTGGTTGTAGTAACAGACCCTTAACCAACTCCCAGTACTTCTGACAGGGCAGCTCCTGCACACAGTGGACATTAAGTAACTTTTGACGGTGTTACTCAGTGATCAGTGCTTTCCTGCTTGGACTTCAAGTTCATTTGAATAAGGTCTTGAAGCCTGTATTTGTCATTATTTCAATGCAGTGCAACATGAGGGTTTAATGACAAAGCCTCAGACAATTTCTGCAAAGGGAGGCCTCTTTTCTCTGAAAATCATTAGTTTTTGGGCCCCATGATACCCACCAGCAGAAGTTCTTTTTGCAGGAGCTCTGATGTTTACAATAGATTTTAAAATTTAGTTTGATTGCTGATGTCAATTTTTATAACTTTTTAACAAAACCTTAAAACTATTTAAATAGAAGTAGGCTTTGAATTCTAATTCTGCAGTGATGTTTTTTCACTGTGAAATCTTTATGCTAATGAAAAAATAAAAACCAAACCAAACCCTGGGGCACATAACCCTGAGAATTTCTTGTTTCTGCTTGCTACAACGCTACTCTCTTTTTCCCATGCTTTCCAGAGTAGTATGAATATTGAAGCTGGCAGGTGTGAGCTCTGTTAAAACACAGAAGAGACAGAAGAAAGAGTTGTTTTGCAGCTCTGCGCAGCCGTCGCTGTTTGCTTTGGTCTCTCCTTTGCATGTGGGTACTCCTGAATCCCAACTTGCTGCCTGGGAGATCAGTGCCTCTGCCTCCCTTGCAGGATGAGACGTTTGTTCCCTGCTACACTTAAGCTGAGAGTATTTACTAAGGCAATCAGTATTTATGTAGAGGTGATAGGAGCCTCATTAAACTGATGAATGCATAGATCAGAGGAACAGGTGTAAATATATTTGGTAACTTTAACTTATGTAAACTTTCATTCCACTGACTCTGCAGTAAAGTACACTGACTTTTTTTCTTTTCTGCAGTGGGTCGTGTGCCCCTCTACTGACTGCCTCTGAAAACAGGTATCACCAGCAGCAGTGCAGAAAAGTGACAGGGATAAATATGTAATAATATGTACTGTATTTCAGATACAGGTAAGGTTCCATCAGGATGACTGTCCCTGGTAGTGTTGTCATTTGTATGACCATGGTCAGGACATATGGATGGCCTTCAAACAAAGTGTTTCTTGTATACTATTAGTTCCTTGCAGGTTGCATTCTGTCAACTATTTTGGTGTCCTCCTCAGAGTTTATCTCACCTTGCCTTCCCGAGTTCACCTTTAGTCCATATTTACTTTAAGAGGAAGAGTCAACTCAGAAGTGATTGTATTTTCGAAAAAAAAAAAAAATAAAAAAAAAATCTGTGTTTCTTGTTAAGCAGGAAAAGTATCAGTTTAAGTGCTGGCCAGCTTGGCAGCAGGAAGAATCCACGAAGTGCTGAGGCTGTAGGATGAAGAACCTGGAAGAATTAACCAATTCCTGTCACTGCAGAGGTTTCCTGCTCCTAAAGTACTAGGAAGAGATGCAAAGGTATTTATTATTGACATATACGGAGATAAAAACTAAAACCAGTTTCTCAAACCCAGCAGCAGCCTATCTCCAACAGATGCAACTCAATGACTTTGTATGCTTTGTCCCTTCAGAAAGCTATTTCTGCATGCTGTGGGAGTGCCTCAGGGAAGGAATGAAGCTATTGTAAATATAAATATCAAAATGTGAATATGAATCAAGGTAGGATTGAATAAGTTGTTTTTTCTAAATGAATACTGTACAGGCACACTTACTTCTTGGCCACTTGCTGTTTGCACTCCACACAGGAAAGCAAAACCCAGCATCCCAAACCCAAACAAAAAACCAAACAGAGCTGGCCCTGCTCGGTGGGGAAAAAGTAATTGCACGTGTTAAAGAAATAAATAATGAAGGTTTCCACAGCAACCCAAGTTCTGTGGTGCAAATTGATGACTTTCATTCTGTTTAATTATATAATCAGAGAACAGATATTCTATTAAAAGTGTTGGGTACATCTGAAGTTGTATTGTTAAAAAGTTCACTGCAATCCTAAAACTTCATGTCAAGCAGTTTTATTTACCAAGGTTTCTGAAAATGCTGCATAAGAAGTGTTTTCTCCCCTAAGCTTTGGGGGGGCCCTGGCTGGGGCAGAACATCCCAGGGACCAAAATGTCAGGTGTGGGAAGACTTCTGTGTTGCTGATTCCAGCTGCTCCTTTGCCATGAGGAATTCAAACTCAGGATTTATGGAAAGGAGAAGGAACATGAACTCAGATGAAATGTGAAGGCCGTTCCACGTTTTGGGTGAGTGTCCACTGCGTGTTCATTTCGCTGGCTCAGTAGAAGCTTTGGGGATGAATCATAACCAGGGAATTAAATCGCAGCAGCGGCCACATGTTGGGGTTGGGGCTGATGGGGACAGTGTTCGGTGCTGCCGGCGGAGCGGGCCGGGCCGGGGCCGGGCCCCGTGTCCACAACCCCCGCGGGTTCGGTGCTGCACTGCGGGAGCCGGCACGGGATGGGAACGGGAACGGGAACGGGGGCTGTCCCGGGGTCGGGATCATCGCCCCCTGCGCGCCGCCCCCGCGCCCGCGCGCGCCTCGTGCGGCCGGGCGGGGTGAGACTGGGGG
>VWZG01008029.1:91356-144694 GCA_013396735.1 Grallaria varia | reverse complement strand
GGTGCTGCGGGCGCTGCCGCGGCCCCTGGCGCCGCTCCGGCCGAACGCGGAGTTGGGGGGCCCGCGCCGCGCTGGCGATCGCGCAGATGATCGGCAAAAATGAGGCGCTGAGCCCTTAATCTCCTTAAGCGCGCGGCTCCCGTTTCCTGGNTTCGGGGGCGGCGGGGCCGCACCTGCCCGCGGAGGAGGAGGCGGCGGCCGCGGGGCCGGGGCTGCGGCGCTCGGGGGCCGCGCCGTGGGAGCCTCCGGGCTTATTTTTCGTTGTTTTGGTAAATCGGGTCTCGCAGTGGTGTGGGATCGCGTGTGCCCCATTCTGAGACGTCACGGCGGGAGGCTTTGGTGTGTTATTTTGGTGTGTAAATTCCCGGTAGGAGCAGAAATGTTGCATTTGATGAAATGGAAGTCACGGACTTTCTTTTACTTCACTTCTGCTCGTTTTGGTTTAATTTTTTTAAACTGTTGACTTGTATAAGAAAAGCCGGTAGGGCTGCACTGATTAGTTACCTAAATACCTCATTAAATTTATAGTTATCAATTGTGCATATTGATTTTCAAGTTCCACACTGTGTAGTGATGATCGATTTCGACAAATATTTAAAAAAGGGACAAATTTCATTCAAAGATTTGTTAATCTGAACTGCTAAAGTGGGATTTTGACCACCGACTTTTGAACAATTAATAGCCTTAATGGCTTTTTGTTAAAATTCTTTTGGTTGATTTAATAGCAATAAAAAATAATTGTTCATTTTTCATCTTGAGCAACAAATATTTTGCTTAGTACATCCTACGTAACTTCATAACAGAAGAAGTAAGGAATTTGCTTTTGTTGAAAAAGATAAAGTCATACATAGTGTTAGATGAGAACCCAGATAGATGGGTCAATATATACAAGTGGCATAAAAAAACACATGGAAGTCGTTACTGTTGCTCTGCCGGTCACTGGGGTATATAAAGTTAACAAGCCCTGTTGCACCTCAGCTGGACGTTCCGGGAACACCAAGTATCCAGACTTGCTCAGCCTCAGCTGCTGGCCAGAGGCCACCTCTGTTGTCTCAGTAGTAAACTTGCTGCTATAATGTAATGGATGCTTCAGAAAATAATTATCCATTGGGTTTCCTCTGCTCTGGTTAAGTAGCCAGTTGTGTTTGTTGTGTTGCAGGGTTTGATGTTGAGTGTCGTGTTTGTTTGTGTTTGGCCCATGTGCTCAAATAAGAAGATACTTATGTTACCTTGATCCAAAAGTAGGTGAACTAATTTTTTTTTTTTCTGCAGACGAATGGGAGGAAAAGCTGGGAAATCTCCATTCAGGTTGTAAACAAGTCTGGCAGAGGCATGAGGAAGGGAGAGCAGTGAATGAAAACAAGCGTTGTTTCAATGAGTGTTCTGTAGTCTGAAGAATATTCCCCTAAGGACGGGGATTTTTCATTTGCAGGCAACAGACTTGTAGGTAGGGCTGAGATAATGGCAGTGTCATAAGAGTTTTGGTGATTTCTAGGCTAGTTCTTTTTATTCTTGTGGAGCTTTAATTACTTTTCCTGTAATTGAAATTTGTTGATAATTCTCCAGAGGGGGAAAATAGGTGAAAAATGCTGCATATATCTGGAGTTTAGTTACTGCAGGTGGGGAGAGGAGTACCAGTTTTTTAAAATCAGACCTGTCATTGCTGACTTGAGTGGTCATTTTTATGCATTTTGGAGAAAACAGTCTGCAGAAGGGTTTACTGTTGGGAAGGGCACTCAGGAAAACAGACAAACAAACAAAAAAATCAGATATTTCTTCTCCCAGTGTGGGTTATCCTGATTTCACAAATAAAATAATATGTGCAAAAATAATTTTCTTGGCATGAGTCACTGGCATGAGCTTATGCCTTGGGCTTTAGTAGTTTGGTTTTGGTTGGAGCACTCTCTGTCCAAAAAAATGCTGTGTATTTTCTCTGTGCTCTTGTTAAACCATGAAAAGTTTTAGATCAGCCTTTCAATTAAGTCAATAAACTTTCTGTCCCTTTGGTATAAGTTGGGTGGGAAACAATTCAGTTATTTCTGGAACTAGAATCCCACAAAGAGCTTTCTGGTGGAATAGAAAGGAATGTTTGGGCATCCTGGCCCTCAACATACCCGTTCCTGTGTATCAAGGGGAGCGAAAGTATCGCATAAAGTAGTTAATTCTGATGCTGTTCTCTTTGTTGAAAGTAAATTGTGGTCTGTGTTGTTGTCTTACCTGGATAGCTGCCTTAGAGGTGATAATTCATAGGAACTGTTCCTTCAGAAGGACATCACGTTTGCCCCCTCAACACATGGTTATAGAAGGGCTTTGTGTTCTGCACTGGCTTCCAAGGACCATCAGACAAGGGCATTTCTCTTGTGCCTGCTGGAGCCCCTTAACGGGTACTCCTTTGCAGCCACAGGCTCTTGGCTGCAAGGAACATGTTCGATTTACTGATGTGAACATCAGTGGCTTTGCGGAAGTTTTCCATGCTCACAGTTGTAGAATGCCAGTATATTGCTCAGTTCTCATACAAGTCACTGTTGTACATCTGCAACAAAGATGCTCAGGATATTTCTAAATAAATTAAACACTCCCCTGACAACACTGAAGTTCTTCCTTGATTTTATTTCTCAGCTACTATAGCAACTACCTGGGAACTGTTGTGAGTAATTCCCTCTATTTAGAAATGCTTACATTCAGTGCCTCAAGTGCTAACTATATTTTTAAAACTTGAGACTCGCTGATGAAAAGCAGACAGTTCTTCTACAGGTACTTAAGATGGCCCGTTATGGACACCATTAGTAAGAATTCTGAACTGATTATTGAAGATAACTCTTTAGCTCTCTGGTGTTTTAATATTTTTAAAGCAGTCTTTCTAAGAAAATATTTATTAAAGTGATCTGATTAGTTACTTTTGTCTTGTAAAGCAAGTATTAAATGACAATGCACTGAAAAGAAACAGCAAAGCAGAGAGAACTCTTTAGTAAATAACACTTGGCAGCTGTGAGAGCCGATTATTTCATCAGGCTGTCAGTTTTTACTGTTTTATTTTTGTGCAAGGAGCACATTTAAGTGGTTCACAAGAAAGTTTTTGTTCGTGTTGTTTGGGTTTTTTTGTAGTTGATGCTGTACTTTGTATGGCTGACCATATTAAATATGTATGTAATAAATCACAGAGGAGAAGAAAAACCTGCCTGCATAAACAGCACCTGTTTTTAGTTTATTCAAAGAATTAATGTTAAAATCTGTTAATAGAGTCCTTTAAAATGAATTTTTATCTTTATTTTTACTAATCAATTGGCAACAATGAAAAATAAATTCATAAACACAAATATGTATAGCTAATATTTCCCTTGTTCCTACTAAGAAAGAAGGGAGCCTCATAATGTCCTAGTTGCAGTTCTGTGCTGCAGTTTCTGCTTTTTGATCAGTATTTTGATTTTTGATATTTATTTTTGCCCCTGTCCCTGTACCTTGGCTTGCACATTTCCCAGTTCATATTTGAGTTTGGAAGAACAGGGCTGCAGAACTTAGGAAAAGTCTTCCTTCCCTCACCAAGGTTCTTGACATGTGACTGTCCTTACCTGTCCAGGCAGGAGGAGCTGCTGAAGGCTGTGGGTGATACTGTGGCTTCACGCTGTCACTGGCATGGTTCATTACAGGTTTAGAATGAAAAGTTAGAGACAGAGAGCAAAACAAGTCCCTCCCCCAAATTAAGAAGTCGTCCATGGTTAATTTGGGAAGCACTATCAGTCCCTGTGACTGGGTTCTGTGTATGGACATCGATTATATTTCATCTCCTCTCCTGTGCCTCAGTGCCAGAATGTGTCATTGTCTGGCAGCAGCAGGGAGGTGACTAAGGATATTCTTCAGGGATCTGTCTTGGAAGCAAAGCTACATGGAGGGATGTACTTTGGAACCTTCTGTGCTGCACTGCCTGGGGAGGTGGTGGTGGTACCTGGGGACTTGCTTGTTAGTCAGGAAAACTAAATGACCCAGGGACTGGAGCAATTTCCATTCAGTATTTTGCCTCTAAGGGCCCTTTTATTACCCATAGGCCTTAAGAATGAGCAAAGGAATTTGTCAGTCAGGGATCATAAAGGAAATGTATATGTGTTATTTAAGTGGATGGGAAATGAATCACACCTTGAAATGCCTCTGGAAAAGAGCAGCTCCCCAGATGCACCGGATGGGAGACTTTCAGCACACATAGGAGAGTTTAGTGAGGTGTCATTTCATGCAGTGGGCCACTCCAGTTCCAGGCTAGTGTAAATCTGTAATTCTGCTGCTGATACAACTTGGAGATTAAATATACAGTTTTGTGGGAAGAGATTAGTAAATTTTGGCTTGTTTATCCTAGGAAAGAGTAGGCCAAAGACATTGTGGTTAGACCAGTTCTCGGTTTGCAGAGCTGGATGAGAATTAATCTATAAGATGATATTGCTTTGAGAACATCTAAATACTGGTTTTCCACAAATATATTTACAGTATAAATTAGCCAAAACTTTCTAAATACAGGAGGAATGAAGCTGAGAAACAAATTCATGCAAAGACAGGGAGTCATATGTATATGTTTAGCAGTTTATTGCATGGTTTGTATGGGAATGTGGGTGTGATCTTGGAGTAAGAAGTGATAGTAGTGCACTATGGGGTTTAAATTTTGATGCTTTGATGTTTTTTAGAGCAATTTTCTCCATTTCTTTGTCGTTGGGCTGTATTAGGTATTCAGTGAAGACCTGCAGGATTCAGCCACTTGCCAATAGGGTGGGGGCTAAAGCAGTTCCTCCCTGACCTTATCCACGGTGCAGAAGGGGTTTTGTATGTAGATGATTTTCTAAGGGTGGAAATCTCTTAGTGTTCAGGCTTTCTGTCCTCACCTAACAATACCTTTCATGCAGTAATGAGAGACATTTTATGATGAGAGTTGGCAGTCTCAGGCATACTTTTCCTGCAGATTTAATGCAAATTGGTGGCTGGCTGGGGAGGAAAGAACTTAAGAATTCCTGTGGATAGTAGTGCAGATAAGCAGCTACTGACTTGCTAATAAAAAAAAAAAAAAAGGATAATAAGGTTCTATCACGACTTCTAATATAACTTTTTCTGGAGAATGTGAAGGGGCAGCTGTTCATGTGAGCATGGCAGTGAACCTTGGGGTATTTTATATGCAGGAGTACTCGGGTCAGTGAGAGGTTAAAAATCCAATAGTACTGCATTTGGTTTGTCACGGGAGCCTCTATGGAAGGGCGGGAATGGGAACATCTATTTGTAGGAAACCAGGCTTTTTGTGTTCGTTCAAGGGCAAGTTATTTTGCTCTTTCTTTAATACAACAGGGAACAATTACAATTCATAACAGGGTATATGTAAACATGCCTTGAATGCTCCTCATTCTTGGAAAATTTGGGCAATTCTTTGGTGTTTATTTGTCTGCTTTGGGTTTCAAGTCATTGTCAAGCCTGGAGGACAGGAAGGGAGATTCTTCAGGGTGAAATTAGTGAGGAATATTTAAATGTCTCTTTTGAACGATTAAAGGCAGAGGAACTTGGTGTGTGAATATGTGGTAATGGTGCAAGTGATTTGCAGTTGTATGTGGGAAGAGAGGGAGGATGACATTTTTATTAGTTCTTGTGAAAGCAGCTTTCTTGGTGTACAGTCTGTGGCATAGCTCAGCTGGACTTGGGTCTGACTACCTTGCCAAGCCTGTCTTTGCAGCATTTCTGCCCTTAACAAATCAGACTCCAATATAAACACCAGGGAAACATGTAGGAACTATTACCAGAACTTGTAAACTATAGTATCTACACCTGTAATCTATAACATTCTCTGCCACATATTGGGTGGCATTGAAAGCCCACAAAGCGGGGGATAATTGGGAAGGAGGAAGTTTTCCCTGTTGTTACATTCCCAGTGACATGTAGCTAAACAAGGTTTTCTGATTACTATGTTAAACAGTTATTTGGAACGTGGTTCATATATGAAAGAGCTGTAAATGGCCTCAAACAACTGGTGGTGTTATTGGTGGCCATATACATTGCATAGGTCTGTTCTCTTGAGAGGTGGGAGCACTTTTCACATCTGGATATGAAAACACTGACCAAAGAGTGGGTAGTCTGTGGAAGATTATTTAGCTGTCAAAGAGCCTGGTGCAACTTTATTCTCCTGCTTCAGAGAAATTTGTTAATTTTTGTGTGGTAATTAAGTTCATTGTGTCTGTTTCTCAGCTGTGATATGTACTGAGGAAGAGGCCAAAGGCAGCATACAGTGGGATCTTGGTTCAGAACTGGTTGTGATTGACAGCAGGCTTTCCACTGATTGTTTTTGTTAGAAATCAACCTTAATATCACTACATTTGACTCTTTGTTCTGTTTAAAATCTATAAGGTCACTGAACCTCAAGGCAAAGAGATGAAATATCTCACTCAAGTGACTGATGCTAGAATCAAACCTCTGTTCAGGTTTTTGCATGTCAAGATGAACTTTGTTCTCTTCTGAGATCCTGAAAGCTTCTCTTCAGTTTTTTTTAACTGTAATTCCTTCCACTTAGACACGTTTGTTTAAACAACGAATCTTCAGTCCAAACTTACCTAAAGTATTCAGAAGGCAGGGAGCTGAGGGTTTGAGCAGACTAAGTGCTTTCCATCAGAGTTAGGAGGTGATTACTTATTCCAAGGGTGAGGCTTCACTCTTGTCCCTCTCTGCATTTAACTACATTGTTTTCTTTCCCTGGGTCTTTCTGGTTATTAAGCCTTAAGCAAAGCTCATGACAAGTAGTGCCAGCTAACTCTTGGTGACTAAAAGCAGGTCATTGTGCTTTCAGAGGTAAGCTGATGCTCTCTGAAATATCTCTGCAAACCTTTAGTTTTACTTCAGTGTAAGCAAGCTTAGGCACTAAATGCTTTTAGGGCTGGCAGTTGATGGAGTAGTGAGTTATTTTATTTTCTTTATGTTGAGTGCAAGTCTCTGAGCTACCCAGTGTGCTGCAGTGTAACTCAGTGTGCTTTGGCAGGTGCCTTGCAGTTCTGGAAACCTCTTGGCTCTGTGTATTTGTATTGGACCTCTCTTCCCTCTCAATGTGCTGATGAACAAGATGTTTGTGTACCTGCCCTCCTCATCTTCTGAACCTGAGAAAGGAACCCTTGTATCCATGTCAGAGAAACGCAGGAGGACTATTAAACAAAAGCCAGTTGTAAGCAATATATCACTTCTTACAGGGCTGTTTGGGTGTTGGGGTGCCTTGCTGGGGTGGGTGGTCTGCCCCAAGAAGTGGTCAGGGCAGCAGGAAACCTTTCACAGGAGATCACAGACAGTGCAGAATAGTCCCTGTAAGGAGTGATATATGTTTTCCATAACTGAGCCTGGGTCTGGAGGGATAGCAGGAGATGTTTCTATTTCACCCACCTTTTCCTTTGTAGAGAAGAACGCCTATGGAAATGTTTGTAAAGTTCCCACTTCACATAGGCACGTGTTCTCATTTATGTCCCTGTGGCTGCATTACAGGTATGGACAGAGAGTGCAGGCTCCAGTGAGCAGGTGCCAGGGTGGGACACATAATCCAAAAATATAACTGGAAAAGGTTATTGAAAACTGTGGTTTGAACTTTGATGTGTCATTTTGTTTCTTTCTGTAAATGCTCATGAGGCGAATGATTGGTGACTCAAATTTGGATGAACCAGAGAGGCAGCAATCCAGTTTCACTGCATTTATCAGCGCAGGACCAACATTTTTGTGAGGTGATAGCAGATGTCAGGGTGAAATGATGTCCTGTACAAAAGGGAGCTGAGCACTCCCTGCACACCTGGCCCTGAAAGGGGGGAGTGATGAGGTGAATCAGTGCAGTGAGGGTGGCACTGCCAAGCCACTGCTCCAGCAGGGTCTGGGCAGCATGGGCAGAGCTGTCCTGGGGCATGGAGGGCCGGCTCTGTGGCTGCTGTGCCTGCTGCCTGTGCAGGGAGCATCCTCTGGGAATGGTCCGCGCGCTCTGCCATGCGCACAGGGATTGCAGCCCTCTGCCTGCTGCTCCAGCTCAGCCTGCCTGAGAGCGCTGATCTGATTGGAATTAGGAGCAAAATTCCTCTCCTGCAGGGTTTTTTGCTTTTTCTCTCTCTTTTTTTTTTTCTTCTTTTTTTCCCCCCACTGGTGTTTGGTGATCTCTGTGCCCCAAGGGTTTCATGCCAAGAAAGGTTGTATTTGAAGCGCTGGTCTTGCAGAAACAGCTTCACTTTTGATTCTGGGGCATTGATGTAGGAATAGGCTTCTCTCTCTTTCTTCATCCCAGCAAGGCCCCAAACTGCAACTGCTGATCTTGTTTGTTTGGTTCCTTTCTTCTGGAGTGAGTGATTTTCAGGTTGCTGGCACAAGACAGTGTTCTTTTGATGGTTTAAAAAAAAAAAAAGCCAATTATTTCACTATAATTGTGCATTTTCCATGTAGGATTATTTCAAAGAGAAAAAGAGGATTTCCCCAATGTTTCACACAATGTTGATAGCATTAAGTTATGTATGTTTGCTTAAGTCAAGATAAGAAGAGGTAAAAATTCTTTAGGTAACATGAAAAAAAAGCTTCAGTTTTGTCAGGCAAATAATTGTTTTTTTTATTTATTTGGTATTTTAATAGCAAATAGTTTACCAAAAAGTCTTATGGGTGGTTTGAAAGGTTTCTGTGAACATTTGAAAATGGCTAAGAAAGTTCTTGTATGGCAGATAACATAGGCTAAAAGAGAGTTTTCAGCACATGCCAAGGTAACTTTAACATGTTGAGAACTTACTTAGCAGTTAGACAGGAAGACTAAAAGTCTTGTGATGTAGTCAGTGTAACATGAGACAGGTTGGAAGGTGCTGTGGGATGATGCTGTGGTTGTGTGAGTGTGCTCCCCTGTACCCAGCCACATCCCAGGCTGGTGTTCCTGTGCACCGGGATGTTGATGGAAGTATCATTTCCTCCTCTGGGGAGTCACTCTTGGAGTGGCATCTTGCAGTATGAGGTGAGGAGGCTGGAACATGCTGTGAGGGAGGAGGGTCTGTGTGATCCAGGGGGTCACAACCTGTGAAGGGGAGCACAGGAAGGTCTAGTTGGTGAACAGCTGCTTTCTAGGGAGTTAGGGAGGAGTCAGAGCTGGGCACTTCCCAGAGTGAAAGGAGGAGCAGTGGTGGCAAATGACAGTCAGGAACAGTGATTTCCACAGTGCAGGTGGTAAAGCCCTGGAACAGGTTGCTTGGAGAGGTAGGTGGTGCAGTCTCCATCCTCCAGGATATTCAAAGCTTGACTGGTTTCTTGCTTTGTTTCCTGATGTTCTGCAGTAGAGTGTGGCCACCTCTGTGGAATGGAGCAGTACAGATCAGTTCCATGCTCCTCTGCACAGTGTTCAGTGGTCAGTGTTCTCCTTCTTGCCAGTGAGGTATTGGAAAGAGGGAAAAAGGTCTCAGAAACTGAAACAGCCTTTGTTTAAAAGGGATAAGAAACCTGCTGCATTCACTTCCTGCATAGAGGGAATGATGTATGGGTGAGGGGCTTCTCTGCTGCCAGAGTGGAACTTGAATGAACTGATGGAAGAGAAGGGGACGCAGCAACTAGGATAGATCCTTGCAGAGCTGCAGGCTCAAGACCAGTTCCTCAGCACAGCAAAGGGAGTGGACAACACTGTGGGCTTTTGGTCTGTTTCTTCACTTCTACCTCCTGCCACCAGGATGTGCAAAACTATTTTAAACACCTCGTGATTTTTGAGCCCAATCTCTATTTTTATCTTGGAGGGCAGGGGAAGGATGCTCACAGTCTTCTGCTCTGCTACTGAATGATCACCTTTCTTCTCAGGCATCTGTTCCTTTTTTTACAGGAATATTTTCCTGGCGCTGGTATGACTCAGTAGAAAGAGGCGGTGTTGCTAGGCAGCATGTGAGCACTTTGCAGATGCCATGTGATGGCAGTAAGCTGCCTTGGAATAATCCATTGGTGGCAGTATTCCTGGCTGAGGTTCTGTGCTGCACAAAGAAAGAAGCATCTCTGACAGGAGCAGATGCTGCCTAGCAACTGCCACTGCTCCCTGACCAGCCTCACATACCTTCACTTAATTGCACTGTAATTTTGGCAGCACACAGAACCAAAAGTGTAACACGTTGCTTTCAATTCTGAAGTCTCTTTTTCTTTCTCAAGGTTTTGCATAAAAGTTCATACAGACTGTTAATAAGGTCAGAAAAAATTTTAGCCCTCTTCTAAAGCATGTCTTTTGTTTAATCCCTCCTCTTCGACTGCAATGTTTGGATGGCTTTTAATCAGCTTTTGATAATCTTTTTTGTGTGTGTATTACATTAGTGCCTGGCAATTCCAATCGGATTAGAGCCCTGTTCTGTTGTGTGTACCAGCACAGGAAATGTCCCTTGCTGCAAAACCCATGTGTTTTATTTGGGTAGTTGGGTTTTTTCGGGTGCAATTGAACGTGTCCTCTCCTTCATACCTAAATTATTCATATTGCCCATCTTGCTTAAACAGTGGAATGTTTTGAAAGTACCAGAGCCAGAGTTTGTTCCCTGTGTTCTTTGTAAACATCCTTGCTGAATGAGGCCTGGACTTGCAAATAAACCTGCAAGTCTCAGATCCGCTTCCGGCAAATAATTGAAACCTTCACCCACAATTAATTATTTAAATACTTGGAAGATGTATTGTGAAGGTGAAAGCATTCTTCTAGGTATTTGTAGAATACAATGGCAGTGTTTTTGTTTTAATTTCCACATGGTTCTGCTCCCCTGTCAAATATCATCAGAATCTAACTGTGCAACCTATGAAGCTGCCAGGTTTAATCAAGCAGTGTCACAAAAAAAAATTAATCACATTGACCTTTAATTTTCTTATAAAACTGTGATTTTTTTATCATAAACTTTTTTTTTTTTTAAACTATTAAACCCACAGTTTTCTGTTTCCAAGAACTACTCCTTTTTGCTGGAAGGAGGTTTGTGGTTCTGAGAGAGGCTCAGACTGGAAGGTGCAGGGAGGTTTGGAAGTATTAATTCCGTGCTGCCCGTGGGTGTGATTGTGCAATGCAGTTGCCTCACAAAAAGGTGAAGCTGAATCTCAACTCCCAGCTCTCTTTTCTGCTCTGTGGGATGACTTACATCACTGCTGGTTTCTTCTGCACAATCACAGTGCTGAGCCTTGGGGACTGTTCCCTCTCTGCCGTGGGTAAATACAAAGAATTCACATCTCTCGCCCTTCTTGGAAAATACATTATGAAGCAAAGGTAGTTTAGAAAATTCTCAAACCATAAATACTTTGGCGTGAAAGTATAGAAGTTGTTTGTTCACTCTGTTTTAGTGCAATTCCCAGGGGCACTGGTGAGTCAGGAGCACTGAACACCCTTTCTGTGTGATCCCCATGGGGAGTTCTGGGGTCATGTGGGTGTTAAAAGTTGATGTTGTTCAACATATAAATATGTAAATATTTATCAATATATAAAATTAATACTAATAAAACCTTCTACTTAGGAAGCCCCAATCCCTAGATGGCTCAAGTTGTGGAAAGCTACATCCTTACCCTATTCTAATACCCTTCCCTCCCCTCCTTGTTTAGGCTTCATTAGGGTATTGGATTCAGAGCCATCTTGGGTCTCACCTAGGACAGTGACTCTAAGTTACATAGAGGCTTTATTATCTGAGAATTACAGGGAAGAAAATAAACTTCATTCTATAAAATCAGCTTTATAAGCTGTTTAAACTAGCTTATACTATTTGATACTAGATACTTTTAATAGGTGGATTAAAATGAAAAAGCATTTCAGGGGAAGATACATGATCATTGTAATAGTTTATCAACCTGGTATAATTACATTATTCTCTTAAATATTAATCAAATTGTTTAGTAGTACTCTGCTGTTTAATATTAAATTTAATGTTTAATATTAATCAGTCTAAATCAATCTTAAGGTCAGGGATTGACTTGTTTTCCATGTTAACTAGTAATAGTGATAAACTACTAGGGGTTTATCATGAGTGATGATAACTACTAGTAGTAGTTGAATCCAAAATGCTTTATAATGACTGAAATTTCAGAGTCTGTCAGATGTGTTTACCCAAAGTAAACATGTACTCCACATTCTTAGCTGGTGTGATAGAGGTGTGAGCTTAAAATATGGTTATGTGCTATAAAGTACAAATTCCACCATTGGTACAGTTCAGAAATCTGACATTTGTAGCACAGAACACGATTCAGTGTCTGCTTAGTGTCGTTGTACCTTGGCAGGGTTTAGGACCAAGCACTTTCTGCCGCTGTGTGTGTGTTATCTTTGCTGTTCCTCCTGAGATCAGTTTGGGTAGAGATACAGTTAGGGATGATCAGTGAATAACCTGAGTAACTGCAGCTGAGTGTAGTACAAAGCTTTTATAAAAACTCAATCACATACTTTAACCTGGAACACTTGTTCTGCAGGCATCATCTAAAAATACTGTCAGTGACCAGAATTTTAATAAAACAGATAATAATATTAACAGTGAGTTGAGAACTGGGAAAAAAGTGTCACAGAGGCCAAGGAGATTTGTCTTTTGTAAATGGTGATGTGTTGAAAGTTCACAAAATTATGATTTTTTTTTTTTTCCCCTCAAAGTAAACTTGTGGAGTTCATTAAAATGTGGCCTCACCAACATCTTGCGATAAAGAAAAATGAAAATGTGATTTACTATATTTGATCTATCCCAGCAGCAATGATTTCTGTTGTGGAAGTGAAAGCATGAGAAATAAATTATATTTAAAAAAACCCCCAACTTTATGATTAGAGAAACAAAATTTAGATTTGGAGAAGGGACAACATAAACATAGTAAGCTCTTGAACTGATTTTTTTTCTCAGCCCTCATTTAAATAAATACTTTGATTTTCATTGGTCCATCTTGGAAGGTAAAGAGGGAAAGGGCAGGAAAAGGGCTCTGTTCCTTTATGAAAATTAATTACTCATTATGGGCTGAACTGATACAATGTATTGTAAACAGAACATTTATTAAATATTTTAAAATATTTTTGTAGGCTTTATGAAAATGTGTAGAAATAGGTTTAAAGAGTATATAAGCAGCATGTGCCCATTTCAGTTCATTGTGCTGCAGTCTTTTTATTTATATGCTAAGAAAAAATGGTATTTCAGGGGAATTAGCAGCTGGATGCTGCATGTGAATGGATTGTGCTGGACAGTACTTTGGCATTTTCCTGTTGTTTTCTTGAGTTTTCCCACTGTCCATGTGAAAAATGTGACCGTTTCTGTGGTTAACACCTAACTGACATCCATTTGAGCAGAAAAGTGATCTGTTGAAGCCTTGTGACCTGAGTGAGACCGGGTGGGAAGCTGGGACATGGCAGACAATTAGAAGGCATTATAAGAGCTAGATACATTTTAAAGTAGACTGCAGCAAAAATGTTATTTAGGTGGGCAGCAGAAAGTAATAATGACACACTTAAAATCTAATTTAGCATTTCTTTCACTGAATTGTATTCTCTTGCTGCTGTAATAATGTTCAGATGAGGTCACAAATCAACAGAGAGGATGGACAAGGGAAGCTCAAGCTCCTGTGTGGGAGGGTTCACAGCAGTGCAGCCACAACCCTGAGCACCCTGTGCCCTGCCCCTGGCCTGCTTACAGGGACGTGAGGTTTTCCCAAGGCTCGGGTGCTTTCTGGGACAGGGCCTTGCAGGGCCAAAGGGGGACACCTCCATTAATGTGTCCTGTTGGCTTTTGAACTGGAGTGGTTTAGTTTTTTTTAATCAACCACAGCATCTTGTGAGGAGTTTCACATTTTATGCACTGTGTGGAAAAGTTTTAAAGTCCTGAAATCCCTCTGCTGTTTCCTTTGGCACTGCTCTGCCTTTGGACGTGGAAGGGATGATTAGCAACAGTTCCCTGGGCACCTTCTCTGCAACTTGTCAGTTGTCCTTTCTCCACCTCTTTCAGCCTGCCTGGGACAGGAGTCCCATCTTGCTTAGCAGTCACTCATATAAAAGCCCTTCTGCAGTCCTTGCTGTCTCTTATCTCCCTTCTTTCTACCTTGTCCTGTGCTGTTTATTCATTTTTGGTGAAGGGTAAAGGTTTGGCAAAGGGGACAAGGGAAAACTGGCACATTGGAGTTGCTTAGGAATTTTACACAGCACTGTGGGAAATGGTGTCTTCCCTTTTTCCCCAAGGCAATATCCTCCGGGATGGGGAGTGGTGCTTGCCAGTGGCTGAGCTATGAGCTTATGAGAAGAATTCTTACCGACAGTCCAAGGTTTCACTCAGTGTGACAGTAGTGAGGAGGTCATTTTGTGTGTGCGGGGAGGGTGGTTCATCCCCCAGGGAACACCACACAGATAACAATGTCCTGTACACTCGCCCATTCTACTTGTGGTCCTTGGGTCCATCTGCAACTCTCTACTACCCTGAATAGCTTAAGTGGCTTCATGATCAGCTTCTTTGGATCATTTAGGAATACTTTAAACAGAAGAGGCTCCAGCAGAGATGCCTTTAGAGCCTGCTGGTCAGTCTGTCCTCACTGAGGAAACTGGTTTCTGTTTCACATCTCTTTGCTAGTCCCTTATGTGCAAATGCTTTCCCACCTTATTACAGACAAATGCAGTTTCTCCAAGAGCTTTTGACAGGGGCTGTTTGAGAACATATTTTGTAAAACCTCCTGAATTGTATCAACTGGATCTTCTCTGTTCCTATAGCAAGGAGCTGCTTTAAGTGTCCAGCACAGGAGGAATCAGAAAGCTGGGCAAAGATGCCTTGGCTGAACATGTCCAGCTTATCTCTTGCAGCAGTTTCTCTTACTGCTGCAGACTTACACTGCAGCTGCTTATCCTGTGTCAGGGCATATCCATAGGCAAGGAAAAGCCTCCTGAATCTCTCCTCCCCTGGATCTTTGGCTTTCCAACCTGTTGTTTAAGAACAGATGGCATTGTAATGGTACATCCCCAATTCCTTCATATTTTCTGGTACAGAAAAGCTTAAGAGTAACAGGTTGTGTGAACTAGTTTGTGCCTTTCTTATTAATAAATTACAAAGGTGAATAGGGAAGGACTTCTTTCACTGTGGTCCAGCTTACGCACCACAGTTAAGGGACTTCTGACTTGGAGGCAGTTCCTGGATCACATGGCATGTGGTGCTTTTCCAAAGCGTTCCTCTTTGGCAGAATGTTGGCTTTAACTGCTGGCAGAATTTACATTTTGTGAGGGCAACTGCAACCTCCTAACAGACCTGAATGATGGCAAGGGGTTTAATATCTGAAAACAGATGTTGAATGTTTCGGCAGTCTGTCCTGCGGTCCAAGAGGGAGCAGTCAGATCCGTAACTGGTGGATGAAAGCTTTGCTTTATGCCCATTTCCATGGTGTTACTTGGGTATTCTGGTGACTGAGGAGATGACTCTTGCAGGAAATGGAGACTTACTGACTGATGGGCAGCTTGTGGATGATCTTGAAGTGAAGGGTTTCTCTGTGGAGAGGACAAAAGTCAGTCATCAGAGTCCTCTCTGTAAATTATTTTTTCCAGAATAGTTAAACTATTTTGTATTTCTCATACACATTTGTGACCGTATTTTTTACTGATAGGAAGAATTGTGTAGCTAAAAGGAACTTAATAAAAAAAGTGGTGTTGCATAATGCATTTGTAGCTTAACAAATGAGTAACGTCCATAACTCTTTGGATGTAACATTTGGAGTCATATCAGACTGTAAAAGAACCTTAAATTTCTGTAATTTTGTCATAATAAGGAGTTATTTTTACCATTCTTTTTTGTTTCAGAGGTGTTAAATTTTCTTCTTGTTACACAGTTTAGCAAGACACGGTTTGGTGTATTGGATCAATTTAGTTGTATTCTTTAAGTTTTCCTGACTTTCATTTAGTGTGGCTGGAAAGTCAGCTACTCTTGAGATTTGACTTCTGTTATTTTGAAAATACCTATTTCTATTCCCAGATCTTGTTGATTGATTGATTATAGAACCTGTCAAATAGAGGAGACCTATATAATTTATTGATTATTGTAAAAAGGCATTAGATTCCATACTGCTGTAGTGAGAATGAGGAGCACAAGGGAGATGCTGTTTTTGTGTGAGAACTAATTTTCTAATTGAGTATGATCATGGAGATTGTATGGTAACTGATGGGATGAGGTCATTTCTGTTGTGTGATTTTTGCTTATTTATTCTTTTTTTTGGAGTGAAGTAGACACAAGAAAAGAGCTTTGTCTGTCTTATTAACAGTGCTCTGAATTCCAAAGGGTTGATTACATGTTGATGCAGTGGAGTCCTTGTATCAGATATTCTTTGTGACCAGTAGAATCCTTTTGAAAATGGACATTTTGCATCTGTAAACTAACAGCTATTAGAATTATTTCTTGTTAGCCTTATATGTTGATGTCGCCATTCTTTACCATATCTTTAAAATTTATTCTATCAGCAGTTGAGAAAAACCAAAAAACCCAATTCTGTCTTTTCCTGGTGCCTTTCCTTGAGCTTTCATTCCAAGCTCACCTGTATTGTTACATAATAGGCAGGTGTTTGGTGGTCCAAGAACTTGCAGTTGCATCAAAACCAGTTTCTTCCCCAGCTGCATCCTTTATTCAGCAGTTTTCATATAGTCAGAGATTGTCACAGAAAGTCAGCTGCTGTTTGCTCATTAATGCTGCATTAGATGCTCTGAATGTGCAATGATGGTTTTCAGAGTAACTGGTACTTGTTGGGCTTGGCTGAGTAAAACCAGTCAAGTTGTTAATCCCTCCACAATCTGAACTCCTCTTGTCTACAACCACTAATACCCGTGTCCTATGTCCCATGACTGGTGTCTCTGTGTCATCAGGATTTTGGCGTGTTCAGAGACAGAAGATGGTCTGGGAACTGCCTTTAGTTATGTGGTGCCTGTTGTTTCTTCTTGTAGTCTTATGCCTAGAATTACTCTTACAAATGAATGGATCTTGTTACTGTATTAGTATTTCACTGTTATTTTTCTGGTGTTTTCAAAGGTAGTTTTCTACTCAAGATGTTTAAAATTCCTGTGTTTGGGACATACCTGAATTTTGTAGTATTTTGGTTGTTGTGAATAAAAAAGGGATATTATTTTAATGTAGTGTTTTGCAAAACAGCTTAAAAATAAATATTTTTTTACCTTCTTGTTCTGGCAAAATTTCTTGTTGAAAACAAAGACAAGATTTTCTCTACTTGAAGGATCCAGATATGTAAAATACTGGAGGGGCAACAGGAAGCCATTGGAGGTTTGGTTGTGTCTTGCCAGTTCATCATTTTGCGGTTGTCAGTGTTCCTGCACTTTGGGAGAAGCTTTAAATAGTTTTTCTTCAGTTGAAATCCATATTTATGATTTCTTCATGGGTGAAGAATGAATCCAGAATGCTGACAAGCCCAGTATTTTTGTCACATTACACTGTCTGCATTATTCCAATCTGAAGCAAGTTGTTGTTTCTCCTGGCTCTGATGTAAACAAGAATTTAAAGCCTCATTTAACTGGCGGTGACTTCTGCTGGACCATCAGGGCTGAGAGCACTTTAATGAAATTTCCTCTTAACTTCTGTATTTAAACTCTGCATTGAGTATCCCAGTGGAAGTGCAAGCACTGGATGCTGTTTGGTTCCCTTTGGATTTTGGTTCAGTCTGTTTCTCATATTGGCCATCTGTTTGGGTGTTTGCCTTGTCTGTGGTGGTTGTTCATTCTTGCTCTTTCCCTTCATGCGTATGTGGGTGAAACCCTGTTTTACTTTGGAGGAAGCTTTGTCTGTTTTTCCCATGATTTCTTGGAAGTCCAAGGTTCCAGAAGCCTCCCTTGTGGGAGGAGGTGCAGGTAATAGTGTTGACTTCCATGGTGTTCTTCCCTTAGACTTCAGACTGTTGGGTCAGCAGCTTTAGGGCCTGCACAGAGAGGCTGTGGTCACAAGGGACTCATGGCCTTGATCTAAAAAGATACTCAGGGAGCAGATGAAATGCTCCATCCCATGGGAACACCTTGGCCCTAGGCAGAGTGCTAGCATGCCAAGGGGAGTGTTCTCCTAAGTTGGAAGAAAAGATGGTGCCCACTGGAGGTCGCTATTTCAGCTTGTGGAATTCCGCTTGTAGTGCTCCAGTGAGTGTAGGGGATGTACAGGGCGGGCTCTGCCCGGGTGGGTGTTTATCTGGGACAAGGTACTTGAATGATTACATTAAATCTGTACCCGGCTGAGTTTTTAAATGCTGGTTCTGGGCAGAGGGTGGACCTTGTCTGTAGTTCATCCTTTGTTTTGACATGTCTTGTTGGAGATAACTGCCATGTCCATGTCCCTGTTTTATACTGATAAATATAGTTGGAGAAACTATCATTATGCACTATGATGTTTTTAAAATTTATTTTAAAAATTATTTTAATTAATTTTTAAAAAAATTCTATTAATATTTTTTTAAACATTAAGATGGGTTCTTATTTTCCCTGGTTAATGAAAACTAAAGATACCTGAAACAGTAAGATGTATATCATGTTAGTGCTTATGAAAAGTACAGATACTTATGTATTCTTTCATGCATCTACTTGAATATAATGTATAGTATTAGAGGACTTCTGCAGTGTATTAGTTACACAGATGGTATATGAAATAATTTCAGCATGGAGAGATGTAATTCCTGGAGCTGAGTTCCTGTTGTTATCTCTGCAGTTTGGGCTGCCTGTTCCATTGATGGTTGTGGAGTAGTGTAAGAATTGTAAGACAAGGAAATTTTTGTATGCAGTATCCATCAGAGGTTACTGATTAAAGTGATTACAAGCTTTGCTCAATTTAATAATCTTTTTAGAAGCTCAGCTTTTGTGTTGTTATTGAGCTTAATTTCTGATAAGGGCCGAAACAAAGATATCTGGTGGGGAAAAGTTGGCTGACAGGTTTTCTGGGCAGCTATGTCAGAGCTATTTTTATGCAGGGAGTGAGCTCAAGGGCTATGCTTAGAAGAAAATTCACACAAAGATTCAAGCCTCATATGTCTCTCTCTCTCTCTTTTTCCCCACCCTCCAGTGATATGCAGCTTCCGAGGAACGGTTCCGCAGGGCTTGGTCCTGGAGCTAGGTGAGACTGTCCAGATCCTGGAGAAATGTGAAGGTAAGTGTGATGGCTGAGAAGGAACCCCTTTGCTAAATAAGAACATGAAAATATCTTAATCTAGCAGATTTTAATGAGTTGTTTGGAAATCATGATACATCAAATCAAAGCACTTGAATAAAACCTAATGTGACCCACTTTGCGTAGGAAAGGCTGAGTGCTGTTGGCACTAATCCAGTCTGATAGGGGGTCAGTGTGTTTTAAGTTAACCATCTGTCCAGAAAATCTTGAACCCTGACCTGATTGTTGTGTTGTAATTGGGTCTTACACTGAATTTTCATCATGTAAAGTAAAGAAGCAGGGTCTTTTTTTACTATATTTTATCACTGTTACTGTTATGCATTTCTATTAAGTGTATCAGTGTTTATTATTTAGAAACAACTGAACAGATGAAGAATATTACTTGTAGTTTAGCAATACTGGAGAAAATATAAAGAATATGGGTTTCGGGGAGATTGCCTTTATCTTCATGTGTTTTTGTACCTAAAGCAAAATGCCACTGTAAATTTTATAGTTCCTATGTGGCTGGAGAGGTCTCTGTATGAACAAATTGAATGTCCTAATCCTTTGCTTTGTTCACATGAGGAATGTGATTGAAGTTGTATGTAAAAGGATAATTATTCTTCTCATGTTCAAGCAAGTGGTGTAAAACATGTCTGTTGAGAAGTAGGTTGACAGGATACAATAAGAGAATGTGTTTCACTGTAGTCTGAGGTGGAATGACATAACCTTAATCCTGAAGTGGTAGAAGAAATTCAAAACCCACATCCACAAAGTTGAATTGCAAATTAACATTCCACAGAGTTGTAGATTTTTGTTTGTGTTTGTTCAGTTCACAGTCATTTTTCATCTCTGGTGTTAATGTTGCTACACAGACCTTCTGCAGGCTTGTCACAGTCTGCTTTTCCTCTCTCATGCCCAAAAACTCTCTCTTTCTCTTGATGTTTTTTCACCTACTCAGGTGTTTTGTTTGTTTTTTCAACTGTCTTAGCTCTTCACGAGGGAGTCACCCCTTCCATGGTAATTTTTCTAGTACAGTAGTAGCTTTTTCACCTACATTTGAAAAAAATTTCTATTGAAGGAGAGTTTTGCACTGCAATAATGACACTTAACCATGAAGAAACATGCTGTAAACAATACCTGTATATAATAGAGGCAAATTATCATGTTTTTTAAAAAACCCCAGGCAGTGTGATGGGCTAAGCTGTACCCAAGCACTGAGTGCTGATTGTAGTCAGTGGTGCAAGCTCAGGACAAAATTATTTCAGGATAGTGTAACTCTGTGGTAAAACAGTGTGGTGTTGAAAGCACTCATGGCATTTTCCAACCAAGGAAGCAAGGAAACTTTCAAAACTCTGGGAAATAAAAGCACAGTCTCTGAGCAGCAGGTTGCTTACAGAAAAACAGAGGAATAATCCAAAATCTCTTCACAGTGTTATAATAATTGGGCTCTGAATGTTTCCGTGGCTGGTAGTTTTGAGGATGATTCCTCAGAAGCAATTCATGCCAGTCTTCAAATTGCTGAGGAAGGAGCCCCTCAGACAGTGTTTTCCTGTATGGGAGAAGGTGTTTGTGCAGAAAGGCTTGGTTTTGTTTTTTAAGCCTTCTATCGTGTGTTTTTTGTTGAGGTGCTTTACTATGGACTTTGTGTATAAAAAGATACATTAATTTTGGTAATAACATCTGGAACTCCACACTATGAAACTCATCTGAATATTCAAATGGTCTGTACTGCAACTCTTGCATGTGTGAATTATGCAAAAAAAGCACACTAAATGTGTAAAGTAGGTTCTTAAAAGAAAAAAAAAGCAGTTGCTTTTTAAGCATTCTTGTCTAAGTGGTTGTTTAACAGGATCCTCTACTTCTACATTTGCTGGTGATTCTTTTGACTAGACAGGCTGGGTAAAATAATGTTAACACACACAAAATAAGGGTCACTGCTGTGGGAGTCACAGAAGATCCATTGCTGTTCCACATGCACTTTTTATACTAGTTTGTGCATAATTCTCCACAGCAGGGGTTTTACTGTCTGAGCTGAAGGGATTCAGGCACACACAAACCTTCCAGTGATGTGACGTGATTGTGGAGCCTCGCCGAGGAATTCAGGGCTGACAAAGATTCAAACTGTAGCTATATTTCTGAATGTGCTTATTTTTAATCATAATAACTTACTGAATAACTCTGTTAGTATTACAAAAGAGCAAGTGCTCTTTTGTAGTGACTGGTGTAAGAAGCAGTCTCTACTTTTAGAGCAGTTGAATGAAAGAGGAGGGTATTTTCTATTTCAAGGTTTTGGATATTGCTGCAGCTAATTTTTCAACGTATTTGTGGAGAAAAGGAACAAATATATGTGCATGACATGGGTGACATGTATTCATCTCTGTAAGGCTAATAAATATAAATACCAATTGATAACACATTTTTAAAATATTTTTTTATCATGGTTTTTTATGCATTTAAATATAATGCAGTGAAATACAGCTGTCTTTGTTAATACGCATCTTGTTCCTGTACTTGAAATTGTAACTTTGGGGTTTCCATTGGTCCCTGTGCCTGTTGCTCTGTGTGCTTCCATACCAGACCACAGATTCCTAAACGATTGTCATTCCCGGCTTTCCCCTCTCTGAGCCCTCCCACTGCTCTTGCCCTTGAGAGAGAACTGAAACCCTAAGTGGAGTTCTCTGCTTTAGCTGCCTTGAGCTGAAAGGGTATGGCATTAGTACAGCACCTGTAAATGGTAAAAGATGGAGTTTTCTTTTGTGAAGTGGCAAACATGAACATGTTCCTTGTTTGAAATACTCATGTGGAATGTGCATTCAGAAGAACACCCTGTCTTTCGAGGCATGTGGTTGTTTCCTTGCCTGCTATGTGGCTAATGCCGCTGTCAGTAACTGGGGCCACTCAGAGTAAATTTGAAATGTCCTTTTTTTCCATTTATTTTTATTGCCGGGGGGTGATTTTCTTTAGATTAGAAGTACTACGACTTCAATTACTTTAATGATTACCTTGAGAATCTTGTATATTTAGTGAAGAACAGAAACACCAGCTCATTCCTGAAGCACCAGTTTAGACTGTTATCTTACCCATGCAAATTCTGCTACCTGCACAAGTATTTATCTGCATGGTTTTCATGTGTATATGTTAATAACTGTGTTCTTAAACCATGCATGTAATTTATGTAAAGTTTTCCTCTGTTATTCCAGCAGTGACAGCATGGCCAAATTAAGTATTTCTGGTGTTTGGGACACTTAAGCAGCAGATAGAGCTCGCAGTTAGGGTTTTTGTCTTAAATTCTTGATGAATTTACTGTGCTTGAGAAGTGATGTCTTTGCCATGCTGCCACATTGTGCTGTGCAGATGAGTGAGGCATCACCTTCCCCACTGTCACTGCTGTGGGACAAGGTGGATTTCCTTCCCCTGGAGCTGGGAGATGTCCTGAGGCTGGCTGGGCCCAATGAGCTCCTTCCTGAGGCTGAGAAAGATGTCTCCAGTTAGATCCCCTTTCCTTTTTGCCCTTTTTTGCCTTTTCATCCCTTTTTATCTTTGCTTTGTCTGGAGTGCGCCCGTGGAACCGCAGTCTCTTGGACACACTGAGCTGCTGCGGAAGGTCTTGCCTAGTTATTGAAAGCCTTTTGGAGCACAGGAGTGGCTTCTTGATGACCCTCTCTTTGGCTGTGACCAAGATAAAGCACATTCCTTCTCCTCTGCTTTTGTTGTGGCATCTCTGGCAGCTTTATCAGCACGTTGCCGTGGCTGTGCTGGCACGAGGCTGGTCCCTGGCGTGGTGCTGGCAGCCTGGGCTGGGTGTTCATCTGCTGCTCACCATGTGCTGGCACCACAGAGCAGTGACCTGGGGACGGAGAGGTCTTGGTTTTGAGTGGCTTCAGCATCAGGAGCTTTTGCTGAGAACTGTTCCTGTCCCTCTTCTGCGTCACTTTGGGTGCCTTTAGCTCTGCCCAGCAGTTAAGGCACGGATTACAAGGTGAAAGCAATTGTTTATTGGCTTGTATGTGCAATGAACAGCCTTGCTCCTGGTTAAGACCAGACTTTAGCTTTGGGATTTACCATATATACTTAGGTAATTTATTTTCAGAATTTTGTTTGTCAAGAAATTATATGTGGAATTTGTTTTGGGGTTTTTTTTCTGCAACTGATGCTTCTTTATTTAACCCTGACACTTGAGCTTTATTTTTCTGAAAAATAGATCAATACCTTTCAATTAGGACCCTTTTGCTTTTCTGCTGCTGAGTCCTCTAAAGGCGCAAGCTTTTTCCACATGGCAGTCCTCTTGTGGATTAAATGGAGATCTGAAAAAGGTTTAGAGGTGGCTTTTAGAAAGAATACCTTGTTTGATCAAGGCACTTGGAAGAAAAGATCAAAAACCCATTGGTAGCTCCGCAGATGAAGAGGTTGGGATGTGCAGACCTGGCCCAGAACTCCTTTTGCAGCTTATCTGGGGCTGCGCTGTTGCTGAGGCTGCTGATGTGACACGCCTTAGAAGACTTCAGTCTTTATCCAAGAGTTTGTAGGATTCTCTAACATGGCTTCAGGTTTCCCACTGTGGGTTCCCGCAGGGTGCAGGTGGTTGCAGGTAACAAAGGTGGTGTTTGCCTAAGTGTGTTTTTGACTTGTGATACCTTCACAATCCATTTTTCTGTCCTGTGTCTTTAGAGGCTTTGTTGAATTCCTGGTTTCTTAAGAGCTGAGCAGGAATCCTAATGCTTCTTACAGCTCCCAAAACCCTGGAAACAGAGGGAAGGACAGGGACACGGGGCTGCATACACTGTGAAGTAACTGAGCTGTGATTTCTGTCCTGCAAGTAACCTACAGTGGGAATACGAGTATAGACAGCATGTTTGGAATAAAAAGTTGCAAGCAAGTGGTCCTTTTAATGTGCGGGGGAACAGGTGTAACAGGGTGCTTTTCCTGGTGGTTTTCCTCCAGTTTATTACCATGGAATTAATCCTTCCTGCACGTCTTTGAGAGATTGTTGGCTGTGTAGGGTGTGCAGAGGGGCAGAGCTGTACATGAGCCAGCTCTTCATTTCCCTCAGCTTGTATCAAATACCATTAGATGGTATTGAAAAAAGCAGCTGCAGGGGGTTGTGGATGTTCCTGGGTTCTGTGTTTGGAGTCTAAACATTACCTTTCTGAAGTGAAAGAGTTTGCTTGCAGTGTCATCTGTGTCCTGGAAGGTATTTTTGCCCATTCTAGGTTGTCTTTGTCGTTTTATGTACTTTATTTTGTCTATGATGTAATACTTGACTTGTGTGTGATATATTTGGTGTTCTCCTTCCTATTCCAAGTAGAACGTTGCTTAGAATGGCACTAGTAATTGATTGATTTTTGGTTTTCTTATAGCAAATGATGTATATGGGATGGAATATCCCTTTGGCTGAGTCAGGTCAGCTGTCCAAGCCGTGTCCCCTCCCCACTTCATGGCAGGCATGATCATTGTTTCACATTAACTAAATGACAAAATTCCCATCACTTCATAGCTGTGTTTTTCTGCTGCTTGATTTTTAAATCCCATCTTTTTCACCATTTCTGTGAAGTCAGTGCCCTTTGAATGCCATGTGTCACTAGGAAATACATGCCACAATTCTAAAGTATTAACAATTAGTTATTTGCAGTAGAGTAACATCTAAACCTGTTAGTCATTATTAAGGTCTAACCATGTAGTGTACATTTTGATCACAATTAGCTGAAGCACCTGCCTGGATTTGATGACTGTTGTGATTAAATCCTCCAAAACAAATGCTCTTTAAAATATATGATTAGATCAATATTAATGTATTTGAGACTAATTCCAGAATGCAGGTTTAGTTCATTTTAGGGAATAATGTAATGCAGATGCAATTTTCTAAATGTGCTTTAAAAAAAAAAAAAAGCTCATTGTACCTTCTCATAGCTTTTACTTTGAGATATAGAATGAGTTTTTGGTGGTGCTCATTGCAAGCAAATTAGGAAGTACCTTTTACAGTTTAGTGCTTTCAGGTTCTGGTGAACTCTCCTTTAATTGTCACTTGCTTGCACAGCGTAGAAGGGAAAAGAGAGAAGGGTGATTTAAAAAAAAATATTGTATCACACTGAAAAAGAAAGGAATGAAGACTAAGATCTGGAGAGCACAATCTACAAGATTATAGGGAAATATACCACATTTCAGATGTATAGATGTACCTGCAAAGGAGAATTAAAAAGACCTATGTTTTCCATCTTGTCAAAAAGAAAAATCCGGGATTTAAAGCAGCAAAGAAAAACCAAGTTATAAAGTGCATGTATGTTGTCTGAGACACTGAAATAGATTGTCCAGTGAGGATCTGCCATCTCCAGTCATCATAAATATTCTAGATTTGCAGGTGTTATACCACAATTTCACCAATACATGCAGTTTTATTGGCCAGTGTTGATCTGTGGAAGGAATTTCTTCTGAAAAGGTGCCTGTGCAGCACCACCTCTGTCAGACTGGTCTCTCTCTGTTTCCTTGGAATTCTGTGCAGAAATACCATGGAATGTAGGTTTTGCAGAAGATTTATGGATCATTTTCCACAGGCAAGGAGTGCTGTGCTGTTCAGTCCTGATAATAAATTATTGAGCACTGTGAAAAGCAGACTAAACATTTGTGAGGAGAGGTTTGGGGAATGGCTGGATGAGCTGGGTGGGTTCCTCAGGACTCCTCTCCTGCCTGTGTTCCACAGCTCTGTAAATACACACCTTTGAAGCTTTGAAATCTTGTTTGGGAATGAAGAACAGAAAGCTCAGAAATAAGGTAGTTTTTTGGAAGTGTTTCGTTCCCCACCCTGCGCATTTGAATTATTAATGGTCACTGGGTTTGCTGAGTTTTGTTCAGAATCAACAGGTTTGTTCACAAACTCAGATAAAACCACTTTTTTTGCTGTTTGCTGAAACGTCTGCCATTCTGTTTGTCTTGAACCTTAAATGTATGAATATTCCTAAGGTACGGAATATATTTAATAGTTGTGACAATAAATCCTGGCATAAATGCATTTATTTTTTTCCTGTGACCTTAACTGATGGTGGATACAAGAATAGTAATGGGGGTTATGAAATCAGGCCCTCACGCCTGTTCTCCAGTCTCACAGACATGCAGGGCCAGACACATGCAAAGGGTTTATATTTGTTTAACCCATCTGAGCAATGTATGCTAGTGGCTTTTCCTGCCTTTAGAAGGACAGGTGTCTGGACACTGGAGATTTTCAGGTGAACACTACAAAGAGATTCCTGTTCTCCTGTAAGAGAAGTGTTACAGGTTCCTACCCGAGTGCAGAATGAATCCTTAAGGGGGCTAATGATGGTTAGGGCAGAAACTAACTATCCTAAGCTGCTTTTATTCCTGGTGGGAATAAACAGGAGCATTGCAGGTTCTTAAGTCATTGTCATCGTTAGAGAGCAAAACAGTAACAACTAAAAAAACCCAAACTAACATAAAAAACCTTTTATAAAGATTGACCTGTGTGAAGCACAGCTGGTTTTTTGAGATGGTCTCAATAATTGCATAGTTTTGGCCAGTTTGCTCTTGTGTCAAGACAGCCATGCCACAAATTAATACCATGTGTTCTCTGTGGTTTCAGGGTGGTACAGAGGTGTTTCCATTAAGAAGCCCAGTGTAAAGGTAAGTGTGAATACATTGTTAATTTAATGCGAGTTTAGATCTCTTTGCTGTTGCAACCCAGTAAACTTTTCTTTGTCCTTACCCTTAAGAGTTTACTGCTCTGTATTAAAAACTAGATCTTTCCATATGGAGGTTTGATCCAGTGTGCTGTCCCAGTCTAAGATGGACTACAACAATTAATTTTTACTAATTTGAAAGTTGACTTCTGACTGGAAGCTTTGACATAGTGGAGAGTTTTGGTTGTTTTTTAATAGATATATTGGCAATTACGTATTGTGGCTTGGGTAAAACTACAGATGTATTTTTCTAACTTACAGGTTTTTTTTCTCTTGCAGGGGATTTTTCCTGCAAACTATATTCACTTGAAAAAGGCAATTGTCAGTAACAGAGGGTGAGTATTCTTCCTTCTAAGAAGCTACAGTGCTTCTTATCTGGAAGGGAATCAAATAATTATTGAAACTTATAGAGAGGTTTTAATTAATTTTGTCTTTTTTTGTGTGTGAGGGTGTGAAAATTAAAAGTAATTCTGCAGAGTTTGTGTTTGATTTGTTGTTGTTGTTTTTAGTATAACAAGAATCAGATCTGGTTACTCCTGTTTGCTTTGGCCTGTAAAATTGTAACTTGAGGTATCACCTGAAACACAGACATTTAAAGAACTCTCCCCATATTCTCATTTCTGCATCTTTTCTCATTGGCAAAATTCTGTATGTTCCTGTTTGCTGCGGAGGCACCGGCAGCCCATCCTATTTAGCAGCAGGTTTTCAGAGAAACTGACAGGGTAGCTCTGTTGCTCTTTTCAGAAGGATCCACCCTCTGCACCTCATCCAAAGAATGGCTGAATTACACTCTGCTGAAAATGTTTTATCTTCACTGTCTTTGTAGCTTGTGTGTTGCTGGTGAAAGGTGGTTTTGTTTGTTTGTTTTTTTTTTAGTTAATGTGAATAGCAATACTAGTGGCAATGTCATGTCAGAGATGTTGCTGAATGTGGGCTCTGGAGCCTGTGAATTTTCCTGGAAGATTAACTGGGACTCTTGAAATCAATATCTTGTGTCTTCACTGCAGCTTTTACTTGCATATTCCACATCAAGGCCTCTGTGGGGAGATTTATGAGTGCAGCGTTTCAGACAGTGACCCAAGGCAACAAATTAAATGTGGAAGATAAAAATGCATTAAATGGCATTTAGTGAAGTACCTGTAGAAAAATAGGTGACTTCTGATAGTCCTGAATTGTATGTTTATCCCCAAAGGGACTGAGTAAAGATTGTAAGGACAGCTGTAATACTGATGCTTTGTAATTTTGGGATATAATAAAATTATATATATTGCATAGAATAACTACTCCTAATGTGTACTGTCCTTAGGGAGAAGAGCAGTTCCCTGTAATCTGTAGTTAATTAGTACTTAGTGTTGGTTCAGAATTTGTAAGGGGCAACCAGTTCAGGATATTTGGATGCTTACAAGGAAAGCTGATGTACTTTTTAAACATGAGTGTCAATGCCTGGTGTACTAGTTGATAAAACAGAAGGAAATGCAGCTCTGAACCAGAGGCCATGGTTATTTCATGTTTTGGAAAAAAATTCTGCCCCTGTATTTAAGAATCTATGCATTATTAAAAAGGCCTTCTGGGTAGGAAAGGTTAATAGATAGCAGGTATTTTGGGTGGTTTATGATATTGGCTGACATTAACTAGAGGGGAAAAAGGGCTGGGTTGGCTCATAAAAGGGGCACAAACTGTGAAGGACTCCACTTTACAGCCAAGTTTATTTAACGTGCTGTAATAATGAAAACTGTTTCAATTGACCTTGATTAAAATGAAGTTATATATTTTGTCCAGGTAATTAGGTAATGCTTCACACAAGCTTGTTCTTGTGAAGTCTGTTGGAGGGACAGTTGACATGACTCCGGAGGTGCTTCAGTGTTAGAACAGACACAGTGGTCCTGTTAAGATAGTTTCCTTTATGTAGAACAAATTCAAGTTCTATCATTTTACAAATTACTATGCTGAAATTCATTTGTTTTTCTACTTTTTCCAGGGTACCTTTCCTAATTTTTCCCTCCTCTTTTGTACAGGCAATATGAAACAGTTGTTCCCCTTGAAGATTCTGTCGTGACTGAGGTCACAGCAACGCTGCAAGAATGGGCCGTGCTCTGGAAACAGCTCTATGTGGTAAGAACAGTGCTCTTATTGTGCATCTCGGATACCTTGGGAGATGAGTTGCCCGGATTTCAGTCCATTAGGAAACAAGCAGAATCAATAGAGGAATTACCAGATACTCTGTATATAGTGAGGGTTTGCTAACAGCAGAATCACTGGTCATGTGAGACTCACATGGGCTACATTGGAATTTTTGGTGGTTCCAAGAGCTTTCTTGTTTAAAAAAAAAACCCCAATTTTAAAGTGTTATTTAATATGTAAGAAATAACCTAATGGAATACTTCTCTAAGTCCCATCAAAGACTTCAAAGAATTATTCAGCACAATTTGTATTTGTTTTAGTGTTGAGTCTGAAAGGGGAAGAACTCACTTGTGGGAGTTTTGTATGATTGTTCCTCCATATGTTAAAATTAAACATGAAGATAAGTGTGTTGAGCTTTATACTCACCTTTTTTTTTATAATTCCCACTTGCTGATGCATAATGTCTCCTGCTTTCATCCATGTTCTTGTCTTACATTTTAATGGCCAAATCTCATGGAACAGCAGATAAAAAACTTGCACATTGAAAGGTACTGTTTTCCTGGTTCTTATTTTCTCTTTTTAGCTTAGTACTTGCAAGCCTTAACTGTAGGATTAGGATCAAGAACTGCAGGTGGTACAAGCCTGAACTTCCTTTCTTTCCTTACCTTAGTCCATGGAGCTGCAGCAGCTTTTCCTCATTTAAACCTGAAGTGACGATAGTTAGATATCTAGGAAATAAAACCAGGAAAGACCCAAGTTGGATGAGTCTGGTGTATCTCCAGCATGGCCAGCTGTCCTGTAGTTCAAAAAGCAATCAACTCTTACAAAATCAGTTTTGCTTTGGTTGCTCCCAGTTCTTCTGTGGGGATCATGCATCCCTGAAGGCATTTTCTTGGAAAGTAGCATCTGATGTAATGGAGGGAGGCCATGGCCCACTTTTTATACCCCTCTTTATGCTAGTGCTCCTCCTTTTGCCCTTTCAAATACAGATCTTTTCTGTTTTTTTCCTGGAATGTTTTTTATCCTCTCTCCCCAGTCTCAGCTGTGGATGACAACAACAATACTGGCAATGGTATTGAATCGGAGAGAGGGGAATCATTTAACCTACATTAGTAGAAAGGAAGTGTAACTCATTTGTATTTCTTCTTTATTGTTAACACTAGTTCCTCAAGGGAAAGGAGAGAGAAAGCTCTTCTATAAACTTTCATTTAGTGGTTTCTTCTTTCTGGCACTGCTTTTTAGTCTAGCTCATTATATTTCCTAAAACATTACACAAAACATTATTGTATTCTTAAATAGATGGGAAAGAATTTACTGTTCTCACAGAACTTTGGAAGGAGATATCTGCTCCATGGCAAGAAGAAACTGGCAGATCATCTGAGTAGAAAATACATTGTTGTGTGTGTGGATTTCACCAACATTTAGAAAAAAATTGTGTTTTTCTAATATAGAAATAATCACAGTGTTGTTTAGATTGGAGGGGACTCCTTGAGCTCATCAGCTGCCTTCTTGAGTAGGGTCAGCTAGACCAGGTCAGCAGGACTGCAGCAGTCAGGTTTTGAGTTCCTTGGGAGTGGAGATTCCACAACTTCCCCTGGGGCAGCTGTCAGTGTTTGATCAACTCCAGTGATTTCCTCTGCTCAAGGCCACTGATGCAGTACCACAGCCTATCTGGCATAGGGAACAATCTACACCCTTGTTAAGTGGGTGACAGAAATTTGTCCCTTTTGCAGACTGCAGTTTGGAAGTCTGAGGAAAGGAGTGGCTGTGGCAGAGCTGGGCGTAGGATTCTGTACTTGGTCTGCAGGCTGGAAGGTGTGCTGTAAGGCCGTGTCTGGCAACATATTAAGAGACTCAATGGAAATACTTGTTGTGGGAACAGCAGTGGCAGAAATTTTTATTATTCCCAAACTGTAATAAGAACCCTCTAAGATGTAATTAATGTTATTTATCATGCTGCTGTGCCTGGTGTGCTTTGTAGAAAAGTTTCTTACTGTAGGGCAAGTTCAAACTCGAGTTGTTATGCAGCTGATTTCAGTAGGTCAGTGCCTGTAAGTGCTGCCAAACAGCACGTGCAGCATCTCTCAGCATCTCTGAATGGGCTGAAATGTTCATCTCATGCCTTTTGGTGAGCTCTTTACCTGGATTATGGTTTGAAAGACCGAGTTTGTTTCAATTAAAAATTCCAAGCAATTGCTTTAGTTGTATTGCTGGAATACATTGTAAGGTTTTATTTGTCTTTGAGTTAAACAATAGGAGCTGGGATGCAATACCGAGGAAGCCTGGAGTGATGAAAACACTGCCTGGAGAGGGATTGTGTTGTTCCAAGATAAGGTAGCTCGGCTGACAGAACATTGGAGGGAGGAGGAAACCAGTGAGAAATGCAAGGGTGAAGTGAAGCACAGCTCTGAGACAGTTGTAGAAAATTAGGTTGTGTAAAATACTGGGAATCTTCCTCGTTTCCTTCTGTCCACAGAAAGTCCGTGCTAATACTGGGAAGCTGGAATGGGTTTGAGTTACAGGAGCTGTGCAGCAGTTCTAGTTTAGACGTCCGTGAAACAGGGATTAGAAAGGTTAGCCTGAGTTCACTGTACTGCACAGGGCTCTGATATTCTTGTGATTTCTGCTGTCAAGGTGAAAGCAAAGTGATGGCCATAGAGAAAAAGGCATTTGTCCGTAATGAGTTCATAGAGAAGGGGCTGTGCCTGAAATGAATTTAGAATTGGAAGATGTATGGTGTGTTCTTTGCTTTACTGTAATGTCACATTATGGTCTGAGTAGTTGCATTCTGCTCATCTAACCCTGTAAATGCGAACAGAACAACAAGTATTTTGAAAGTGGCAGGGTTTTTTCTCAGATTGGAAAGGGATACAAGTAGCACTGATATGGAAACTGGAAGAATTTGTTATTTATATTGGGTGTTTTTTTGTAACAGTAATGATAACCTTGTTAAAAATTCTAAAAATGGGAAGCTGTGGCTGCCCCATCCCTGGAAGTGCCCAAGGCCAGGTTGGATGGGGCTCTGAGCAGCCTGGTCTAGTGAGAAGTGTCCTTGCCCATGGCAGGGGATTGGACTAAGCAACCTCTAAAGGTCCCTTCTAACCCAAGCTATTCTGTGATTCTGGGAAAAGAGCACATTTTTCCTGTATTTGAATATGTGTGCAGATACCATGTCACGATACTGGAAAATAAAAAGCAGCTCTTTACTTTCTGACCTGCCTGTGTCCAGGCTGCATCTTGTGTTCAGGCTTCAAAGATGAGCCCTGAAAGAGTAAAATTAATAACTCCTTTCTGTCAAAAAAGGCCACTGTTCTATTTAACCTGCTTGGTTTGGTTTTCCTGCTTTCAGTGCAGCTGTACAAATCTTTAGGAGGGGGTTCCCAGGGTCTGAGTGTGTACGAGCTTTGCTGTGTAACCACCTTATATTGAGTTGCTCATGAAATGGTCGAGCTGCTGATAAAGCTGCCCAGGTGTGTATGTGTAAACACACACTGGTGTTTGTGCACTGTCAGTAACTGTACAGACCCAGAACTTTGTGCTACCGTGTTTCCTGCCCCTTATACTCTGTATTGTTCTTGAGATTGATTTGGACAAGGTAACTGTGTCATTTTGTGGGAAGCCTCAGAAATTTAAAAGAAGGTTCTACTTACTCTTTCTCAGTATTGCAGAGGCAATAAGTGAAGGATGCCAGTGATTCCCTTCCCCAGTACAGTACTTAATTTGGAGTAGGGGAGGAAAGGAAAGTAAGGTTATTACTGTACCAGTATAAACAGCTGAGCCATTTCTTCTGACTACTCCAAAGGGACAAAGAAGAGAGAGCAGAAAAGCAAGAACAAACCTTGGAGAGACTTGCGTAGGCACAGAGGTGGACAAAGATGCAAAATTGCTTTTGTTACAGTGAAATGTGGGTGTGCAGCTCTCGTGTAGTTCCCCAGACCAGGTTATTGGCTTCTGTTGAGACAGCAAAATAATACCAGTAAGGCTGTTAACTTTCTCTCTTACCCTGTATGTGTTGATAAGATTTGTTATTTTTATACTACTTCTAAATAAGGGATCTGCAAGTTCTCTGTAAGCTTTGGTTAATTAGGTCAAACAAGACTCCTGTGAGTTGTTAAGTCAGCTAAAGAGATCACTGAAACTCACTGCTGGTGCAGGGTAGCTATTTTAACTGTAGGGAAAATTCCTCAGAGCTTCAGATGTGATGTGAGGACTGTTTCTCTGATGGGAGCAGATGACTGTGGAGAGACCAAACATAATTGCCCAATTTAGAATTTGGTCAGATCAATAATGTTAGTTTGCTACTTCTATGCAAAGGGAAGCGGGGGACATGTGGAGTAACTTTTCTAGATTCAGGAATTAGATCTAATGGTGTGGGGGATAGCTGGAATTTTTGCCAGCTGGGTGTGAAACCAATTTCCCATTGGCTCCTTTTGAATTTCCTGAGGGATCCCATAAAGGAGCAGAGTGGGTACCAGCACTTGGGGCAATTGCAGCTGTGTGATTTGGGTGTTCTGGGGTGTCCCTAAAATTGAAGCACTTAACTTTAAAACTCATCTTGAAAAATGCCATTCACTGAAACACTAAGGTAGTTTACTCTTGTAGTGAGTGTTTTATGAGACATTTTTGTTTACTGAGATGCCTTTTGCTCCATATCTGATAAAACATGATGGATTTTCTAAAATATGTAGGCAAAAAAAGTGTGATATGATCTAAAATTGATATGCTGCATCTGAGGTCTGCAGCAGAAGGTCTCCCTTGAAGGAACAGGATTCCTTCAAGTCAAGGCTGAGCAGATTTTGTACACACTTACAGTTCTGTGCAGGCAAACTCCTGGAAAGATGAAGTATTTGTACCAAGACATACGTACAGAAATAGTATTGCACGTACACATGGCCCTCTTTCTTTTTTGAGTCATTTTCAAGGTTACCTGCAAATAGAAAATTCCTTTAGGGTGATTGTTCAGGTTTGTGAAAGAGACATTTTAAAAGAATCTGGAGAGCTTGCCTGGCCCCCGCTGACACTGCCAGGGAGACTCAGAGTTGTCACTTCACCATACAGGACTCTGGGCAGTAATGTCAGCAGTATTCTGGATATTTTTTCTTTCTCTGCTTGGAGTGAAGGAGTAATCTTCATGGCATGGCCAGGAGCTCAGACGGGAGTTTGAGGCAGCTGGTGGTCTCATTAAGTGCTGCACAGAATATAAGGGAAACTAGGAGTAAATATTTCCACTTTCTACTTCTTCAGTTTCTCAAAGGGAAGAGTGTGCTGAGAAATCACCTGATTGCTTGGCAACTGAATCTGAGGCTTTTAGCAGTTTGTTGTTTGATTACTAGAAAATACTTGAAGATTTTCCTTGATTGGGTTGTGATGGGTGTGCGCAGAATGATTTGGAGAATGATGAACACTTCGGTGTTGTGTGTATCAGGTGGATGTTTTAATAATTCATATGTTTAGTTGTGGAAGGGGAAGCTGGAGGTAAATCATGGAATATCAGGTTGAAAGGGACTTTGAAAGATCATCTGGTCCAACCTTTTGCCAGAAAGGGACCCTAGATATGACCATCTAGCACCTTGTCCCCATCCAGTGAATGGTTGTTCTTACTGTAAAGCATTTCTTTATGTTGAGATGAAAACTCTCCTGGTGCAACTTACCCCCCCCCTTACCCCTTGCCTTCTCCAGGTGTCTCCTTGTGCAGAGTCTCTGTCCTCCCTGGAGGGTGTGCTAGCGCTGGAACACTGTATTGGGGTCCCCCTGAGCTGCCTCCTCCAGGGAGGAACCACCCAGCTCCTTTTCCTTTCCTTCCAGAGCCGGGGTCTGCAGCCCTTTGGTCCTCTTTGGACCTGCCCCAGTCTGTCCCGTCTTTCTTGAATTGTCAGGACCAAAGTAAAGGCCACAGTATGGAGGTGTCAGTGTGATTTGTGTCTGCTTGCTGTCTTAGACAGGTAGAAGTTTTTGTATCTAAAACCTTGGAGTTTTATGCTGCTTGGAGATGATGTGTGTGGTAAGTTGAGCAGAAGGCCACCTCGTGCTTTGTCAGATCAATACTTGCATTTACACAAATTTATCAGCTGTGGTTTCTTGGAGGCCTTTACTGGGTGTCGTGACCTCTCTCTACATTTCTTCCTTGGTAGAACAGCCCTCATGTAGAAACTACACTTAATATTTATTGGTCACTAAAATGAAATGCTGTTTATTTCAGCACCTCTCCCCTTAGTACTAACTTGCTGAAGTTCAGTCCAAGTACTTCGTATTTAAAAATTACAATGAGTTGCCATAATTATTATTTTTGCCCTCCCTATTTTTAAGACATTTAGTGCATTTGGTCTCTCATGGTGATTTGTGGAAGTGTGAGAGCTTTAAGGAATTAAAAGTAGGCATGAGTTTTTAGGGGAGTAAAATAAGATTAGTTTGTAAGCCTTATACCATTAAAATCTGGAAAATTATGATATAATTGATTTGAAAGTTACTTTCCTTTGAAGACCACAGAATTTTGAGGCTACTTTGTTGGGTTTAAGGAGCAGTATAATAAGGAGCAATACATGCAGTACCTTTCATTTACTGCCACACACAGATTTATGGTGTCATTTAAGATTATTAGGATCAACTAGACAGTTTTTATGTATTTTCAAACAAACAAAAGGTTGACTATAAAACAAAAACCACAAAGTATAAATCAGACTGTCTGGGAGGAATATATATTTTGAGTTACCATGGAGATGGATAGATTTTAATAGATTCTAAAAGGAGAGACAGAATTAAATGTAAGTCACCTTCTGGTGTCCTTGGCAAGTCCTATTGTGACAAACTACATGAAGGGTGTTTTTATAATCTCTTGCTTTGTAGAAAAATGTTATTTAGTCATTGATATGGGAGATGATAATATGCTCTTTTATTTTGGTAAATGGAACAGAGTATTTGTCTTGCTGAAACTGACATTTATAGCAAATTGTGTGGAGATTTGGAGGGGGGGTTTTGAGATTAACTTTTAAGTTTTTGAAGTGTTTGCTAGTTTGTAGTTAACAAAGAGCTCATTCCTTCTAGAACAATATCCAGTGTACTGTGTGCTGAAAACAGTGTCACAGTACACATGTAAAGTATGTGGGAGATGAAAACATGGGAATTTGATTTTATTGAATGCTGGTTTAAGCTAGTTGGGAACAGACAACCAGCAAGGAAACTGAAGTTACTCTGAGAAAACCAGTGGCTGACCCGCAGATGATTTCAAACTGTTTCTTTTGTACTGCAAACACCCTGAACACTGAATTGGATCAGGGAAAGAAGGTTTTAATCCAAAAACCCAAAGAGGAATTTCTTCATCTGTCACTGGAGAGACTCACCTGAGTCCTTCCAAATCTGATGTTGTTACAGAACTGTATTTGAAATAGAGGCAAATGCTCCTGTGGTTTGATTTGAGTTTTCCAAAGATGTATTTGGAGGAAACATGGCAGTTTGTTTTGGTTTTTAGAGAACAGAAAATGAAGAGGAGGGAAAAAGGGCTTGGGGAGACTGGCAGTCTGGCTTTTTGGAGTGAGTGAACAGGTTTGTGTGCATGGGTAGAGCTTAGGAGGGGAAAGGACTGCTCATCCCTGCTGGATATTTATTGGAACTAATAAGACAGTCTGGATTTCATTTCATGGAAGACAGATATTTTTTTTTAGTAGAAAAGCAAGGAACATCTGTCCTTTTGGCAGCCTGTGTGGCACTGCTGTCCATGTGGTAGCAAGAGTGTCCTTCAGTCTTAACCCTGATTTATGTTACTTTCTGTGGCTTTCTTGAGACATCGAGAGGAAAAGGTAACTAACATAATTACTAATAATTGCTGTAATTTTAATATATATGTAACAAAATTATATCTGTTTTCTAAGGGAGTGGGTGGGCAAGTTTCTCAGGCGGGAGGGTGGCAGAGCAGTGTTGTCTGAGGTGTGTGTGCCCCGAGCCCTGGTGGCCGCAGTGCCCGAGAGCGCTGTGGCTGCAGCAGTGCCCAGCCAGCACCGGGCCTGCCACGTTCGATTACTCTCCGCATTGTTGCGTTTGGCTGCAGACGAGTCACTGGTTGATTTTTGTGTCCATCTAAACAGGAATACAAATGCATCTTAATATAAAAGCTCACTGTTAAGTCTGGCAAATGGGTAAATAATTAATTTTACATGAGATATTAAGGTGAGATTAAAACATTTAAGATTATTAAAGACCCATTTCTTCTTTCTAATTTCAACTTCCAGCCATGTGAGTGTGGATATAGTGTGGGGATTACTGGTAAATAAAAACTGCTCTGAAAGCATAAGCAGGGTTGCAAAACCAACGATAATGAAAATCTGAGCAGCTGTTCATTAGTTGGTCGAAATAAAGAGAGGTCCTGCATGTGGTCATGCAATCACAAACTATTGTAAAGCACAGATAGAGAAGCCAGGCCTGATTTCAGTTATTGTTTATCCTCATTTTCTTGAGTGCTTGAGTTTCATTTTGAGCAATTTTCTCATAACAGTTTTTTTGTGACTGTTGGAATGAAAAAGGGGAAAATAAATACAAATTGTATCTTTGGAAACGGCTCACATAATTTCTTAAGTTGTTGTTGTTTATCTTAGTTTTGAGCTAATAGTGATTTGTGGCCTTTGAAGAAATGTGTTCTCCTTTCAGAAATTCTTTTATCTGCTTCCTAAAGTTTTATTGTTCAGTGGACGTTATCATGCTGTGTTTTGGGCATAAGGATTGCTTAAAATAGAAGGAATACAAAGTAAGAAAAGTAAAGAAATGGGGATAGGTTTCTGTGAGAGAACTGGAACTCCTCACTTTTTTTGTGTGTTCATCTTTCTAGAAATGTCATGGTAATTTTGTTTAATTTTTAATTTAGAAGCAAAGCCTTGTGCTTGCTGGTTGTTCATAGATACAGCTTTGGGTTTAGTCAGAAGTGTTGATTAAATATAAAAAAACCCACAATACTTCATGCTAATTTTTGTTTCAAAGTCTTTAGCTACATCACTGCTATCACTGTCTTGTTTAGCGAAAGCTTCTTCAGGTAACAAAGGGTCTCTGTGGTTGTATGTTTGCCCCTGCAAGTAGCATGTTGCCTGTGAGGAGTAATAATGTATCAGATGATCTGGGGAGTCAACTCCAAAAGATAAATGTGTTTAGGGCACTCAACAGCTTATAAAACAAATACTCATTTCTTTTTACTGCTAGTGCTCAGTGCCATTAATAGGTCAAGATGCAGGGTGTTTAGATGAGATCCAATAGACATTACAGAAAAATCTGTCGTAGAAATAATGGAAAACATAAATCACGTGTAGGATTACATTATTTTTTGATAATAGCCCCTGATACACTTGTACCTCAGTATGGCCGTGGTGTCCTGTCGCTGCAGCGCAAACACTGCTGGAGGTCCCTGAGCAGTGCCCAGCCAGAGCTGCACCTCATGTCATTGCTGAGGAGGGTGGCATTTCAGGTCCACTCTTCTGCTGAAAGTTTACCCATAGCAGTTAAGATTGCATGACTTGGCCCAAAGCTTCCTAGGCTGACAGAACTATATTAATTCTCTTTTCACTGTGTTCTGCTGAGCTGGGTGTGAATTTTGCAGTGTCCCTGAGCTGAAGGGACTTCTCATAAATCTGGACTATGCTGAGCCCCAGGTTCTTTATCTGAAGTGTGTGTTTGTGTTCCAGTAAAATGACAGTAGTCTGAGTTCCAAGACCTTTCCAGAGCAGGGAAAACAGTGGTGTCCTTTCTGTTCTTTGCTGTTCAAGCATTGGCTGTTTGATCCAAATTAAATTGCAGTCAATGGAGCAGATTCCAGTTTGTTCTTCCCAATATGTCCCTAGAATTGATGGGAATTTGTGCAGGAGCAGGCATTGGGAAATGGGGCTGAGCCTGCATCTGTCACGTGGACCTCTCTGGGCTTCCACAGTGGTGGCAGCTGGTGCTGCTCCAGTCCCCTGCTGGCCCATTCCACCCCATCCCTTTGGGAAGCAGGGAGGTGTGTGGGCAGTGTGGGGCTGGAGGAGCCGCATGTCCCTGGGCACTCACAGGGCAGCTCTGGGCAGCCTGAGCTTGACTCTTGTTTGGTCCAGTGCTCGGTGCCCCTCCATAGAACCGTTCCACTGATGTTTACCAGAGGTGCAGGTTTATAATTTTAGAGCACTGTCTTCATTTAACTTGAGAATGGTACTTCAGAGTTTCTTTTAGGACTCAGCCTAAGCTCAGTTTATTGTGTACAGGTGCATCAACAGCTGTTAAAGTCCTGTTGGTGATTGTGGTGCTGTAACATTTCCACATCTTCTGTTACTGACAGCACTTAATTTTTTTCTTTTGAGTCAGAGTAGGCCAGGAAAGGATTGAAGGCAGTCATTTAATGTGGGAATCAATCTGTCTTTCTCTGTGGTTTTTCCAATAGCCTCAGAGGTAATAAAGTTCTGTGTGTGACCTGGCAGGCTCAGCCACCATGCAGAGCACACACTGAAGAAGCACCAAGTTACTATTTTTAAGGACTGAAGTAGTACCATTTTTGGTATCAGGATTTTTATTTTGACCTGAATACCAGCTTAGGTTTAATTGGAAGTGCACAGGGCCTGTTACCTTCCAGGGAGATGAACTGCTGCAGTTCCCCTGCAGGTGAGATTCCTGCCCAGTGACAGCCCCGTGCTTGTCAGTGCTTTTACTGATCCTGTCAAAGGGACTTGTTATTTCCTCGTTAGAGGGACATGCTTGGAAACCTGCTTAGATAGGATTTAATGAACTTCTAAAATGTAGCATAGAACAGTGGCTTGTAATACTAAAAGAAAGTTAACTTATCTTCTGGGTAAACAGGGAAGGAGCAGCAGCAGAGGTTTCTTTCTAATCTTTCTGACTGTGTGTTCACTAATGAGAAGGAAGATGTAAAGAAACCGGTGTGTGGCAGGTTTTCATGATAGAGTTAATGGAGTTATGAAATTACTGTAAATAACCTTAATTATTGAATCGTTGGCAGAATGGAAGAGGGGGAAGGGGGAAGTAAGATCTTACCCACTGGGGATTTTTTGTAACAACCAAGTAACTTTATTTAGTGTAGGCATTACTGGTATCTCAATTTCATTTAAATGTATGTAGTAATGGAAACTTTAGAGCTTGGAAGTTATTGTATGCATGCTGGGTCCTTGGAAAGATGTAGTGTATCTTAAATATTTCAAAAATATAATTTTCTTAAAAAAAGAAACTTGTCTGTCACTTTGAATAGGGAGGTGCATCTTATGTAACACTGTGCTTTTTCAGCAGGCATCAAACCCTGTCATCCCTGCCCTGCTCACACAGGCCTGTGCAGGGGGGCAGGGCAGCTCAGAGCTGGCACGGTGCTGTGCTCTGGAGACCAGCCCTGAGTCTGCCAGAACTCCTCTCAGTTGTTCAATGGGCCTCAGATGTTGAACAAACAAACCCCCCCACCAGAAACAGTGGGAAACTTGCATTTGTACTTTTATACAGGCAGCTCAGCTACCCCATTTCTTCCATCTGACTCTTCTCCCTCATCTGGCCCTTTTTGTCTCATTCTGTTTCGGGATCCCAGTCTGAGCTTCTCATTAACTCTTCATCTCCCTTTCCACAGTTCCCTGTCAGTTACTTCCCAGTCAATGCCTGTACTACTCTATATTTTGATTAAACCTTGGTATGTTTTCTTCTATTTCCTGGTTTTTATTGTGTACTTCTTGCTTTCCTAGATGACTCAGTTGTTTTTGTTTAATTGTTACTCAAACTGTTACAAAAGGGGACAAGTAGAATAACTGTTGACTTTGTTTTTCCTGCAATTAAAAAATTCGCTGGACGCTTCGTTTGGCTGACGGGAAGTGCCATGCAGAGATGTTTGTTACTGCTGCAAGAGGCACTAAGGAGAGTGAAATGTGGCTCTCCAGTTGCCTTTCAGAAGAGGAAAATATTGTGACCAGTGCAGTGCTAAGAAGGTGCAAACCAAGTGGAAGTTTTGTGCCAGTTGGTGTCTGGCCCCGGTGTCAGGGAACGGAAGCGGAGTGGCAGTTTGTTTGTGGGGAAACAGCGGCAGCACTGACAAGGCGGGAGGATGATTTTAATGAGCCAGTTGGGCTTGTTGGTGCATCTTGATGTCATATTCTGAAGTAGCTGCTGAGTGTTCTGTCTTGGATCTGACAATAATTGCCAGGCATGTCAGCTCTCACTGTGACACTGGTGCTGTCATCTTGTAAATCTACATTAGAAACGCATCTAAATGCAAATATTCTATTTAACAGTTATTCTGTTAACAGCACAGTGTTCTACAAGGAGCATAATTGTAGTTTGATGTTTCTCTTGAAACTGCTGCATTTCTATGTCAGCTAAAGAACAGAATGGTAGCATGAAAATAGTTGCAGGAAGAGGAAAGACAGACATTGTGTGCTTTCCTTATTTTAGAAGAATTCTTCTGTGCAAAGAAATCTAAAATAAATATTTTCTACTTGTCACTTCTATTTATCCTAGAAAAGCCATACCCTGTTTTAAAATACAATTTTTAACACCTTTAACACATTCCACTACTGTCTTCCAAAGGATTTTTTTTGTGTCAGTGTATCTGGGAAACGAATAACTAAGGTACCTCACAGGCTTTGCCAAAAAAAGCCAGAATTTTCTTACACATGGACAAGAAGCTGAAACATTTATACTTTGTGCTTAAAATTTATACATGCTGTGACTTTCTGATGCAAATGGTGGTACTATCTCAGTTGCTTTTTTGAGAACGTTCTTGTGCAGTGAGTACCACCATATTTTCTATGGAGTTCTTCCATTTTACTAGAGGAAATCAGAAAGCTGTACCTTTTGTAGAGGTCTTCAAGTTGCCTGGCCAGGGCCTTCTGATGAGTTGAATAATTTAAACAATCACCTTTCCTTTCCAGCTTTCTTCTACCACTCTGTCTTATTATGGTTGAATCCCTTTAACAGCTCTAACTCAGCCTAACCAAAAAATTAATTTACTTGGATATAAGTGGCTCTGTGGAGGGAAGAAGTGTAATTTTATAGCTCCTGCCATGGGAAGGGCAGCAGTGCATCTGCATCCGTATTGTGAAGCAGAAGGTAATTCAGACAGGAATTTCTGGTGGATTAAACTGGCTGTGCTCCCACACTGTTGTGCTTCAGTGTAATAACTGAGTGGTCACCAATAACAAGTTTTTTATTGTTGATAATAATCTAATGGCAGGGGTATTATATCAGTTACTGCAAACTCTTCTGCTGTGGAACTTGATTATTGCTGTGCTTGTTATCTCTGTCATGGAGTTTTGGCTTGAAAATCAGAGCAGAACCAGGCAAAGGATATTCTTGTGACTCACAGGGAGTTTTACTGCTGTGTCTTTGGTTTTCCGTGCAGAGTCATGGAACCCCACAGGGATCTCCAGTACACCCCCCTCCTCAAGGGAGAACCTGTTAGAGCTGGTGGTTGAGGATCTTATCCAGCTGAGTACTGAATATTTGAGAAGATGCCACAGCATCTCTGGAAAAAATCTGCTCTAGATCTTGACCACCCACAAGGGAGAAGTATTTTCCTTTTATCTACTTGGAATTTCCAGTGTCTGTTGCCATTACTCCTATTCTGGTGGACCTCAGAGAAGAATCTGGATCCATCTTTTCTAAATATACCCATCTGCAGTTGTACGCAGCAAACAAGGGCTCCAGATGCCTCGTGACTACTGAATAGAGGGGAAGAATTGCCTCCCCTGCCCTCTCAGTGCCACAGCCTCGTATGTGTCTGGTCTCTGCTGCCAGAACAGCACTACTGGCTCCTCTTCTGCATCCTTGCAAGGGTCACCAGTTTGTCTTCCATAAAGCTGCTGCCTGCCCTTGTTGTGGAAGGTTATTCTAGCCCAGATGAGGGGAACTTTGGATTTGCCTTGGAATAACTCATTGAGGTCCGTCTTGGTCTGTTTTTCCTGCCTGTTGAGGGAGCTCCAGCGTGGCTCCCCCAGGCTTCACCTCATCTGCCAAGTGCCAAGACTGCCCCCAGTTCCCATATCCAACTTGTTAATTAGGGTATTGGCCACTGAAGGCCACGAGGAACCAGCCACAAGTTGATCCATGAGCTGTTGGCGATCCTATTTGGGCCTGGCAGTCCGGCCAAACTTCCACCCAGCTCACAGTCCATTTATCCAGTCCAGACCTCACGAACAAGACATACAGCACATGCACTGCAGGAGATATTCCCTTGCCAATCATCTTTTCTCACCTCAAATCTCAAAGCTTTGTGGTCAGGTTCCCCTGTTTGGTAGCACTCCCCTTCTCTTCTGAAGCTGTGTTGGAGATGGAAATTATGTACATCCTTAAATCTGATTGCAAGTTGTGTTGTTCAAGTTAACCATAAATGTAGGGCTTCTGTAGACATTAACTAATCCTCCCTTGACACTGTGATTAAAGAAATTAACAGCACAGAATTAAATATATAGCATTTACTAAATGGTTTAAAAACAGATGAACTGATAAGAAAGCAGTTGAAAATGGAGAATTTTTATACAGTGTTGCTTCTTGTAACAGGACCTGCAGGGATCTGTTCTGGTCTGTTATTCACTAGTCTCATAATAGGAATCAGAAAAAAATTGGTGCAGTCACATAAAAACTGATGATGATGCAGAAATAGAAAATTAAATAATGATTAGTTCAGGAACTGTACAGTTTCTGTCAGATATTTGGCTTGTTTAAACAGCAGCTACTCTAATATATCCAAATATAGAAAGGGCCCACAGATGGTGTTTGTGTCCTGAGGTGCAGTGACACTTCACATGATGGAACATTGTTATGGCAAACCAATTGAACATCAGCCTTGAATTTGATAGCTAAGGGGGTAAGAAGTCTTGCCTTTATAGACGGGGGCATCTGGAGGGTTAGAGGAGGAGAATAATTGAAAATTTATCTGTATTGATGCTGGGCAGTTGCTCCTGGTCCTGCAGTGTCCTCTTCAGAATAGATGGGGAACAGCCAGGGAGATTCCAAGGTGATCCACAGCAGCAAGCTGGGGGGGGAACCTGGAAAGGGAGGACAGACCTGGAGTGGGTCTTCAGGTTACTTAATCCATTTGACTCTTTGACAGCAAATAAATTTCCATCTATGACATTTTCAACATGTGCTTTTGTTGCCTGTTTAAAAAAAAAAGTCTGCAGCGGTGGATTTCTCAAAAATTCAATACTTTTGACCTGTATGATACAGACTTTTTTCCCTGCTAAATCTTCCTTACTGCTTGTTATTTCTTATCCTGCTTGCCATGAATAAGAGCTTATTCAGTTTCTATTTCTTGCAAGTTTTTGATGTAAGTTGTTTTCCTAATTCTTGTCATTTTTAGACTGAAAAGTCAGAGTCAAACTCCATCTCTAAAATGTGTCATTTCTTCTGGATATTCTCATTATTGCTTGAAAGAATTACCTGTTTATCCACACCTTCTCAATGCACAGTAGATAAAAATAGAGAGAGAAATAAATAAATAAAAGTGAGAATAATGTTCCAGCAGAAGGCTGACAAGTAGAGTGAAAAACTCACTTTGTACATTTGCTCAAACTGCAGAAGTTGAGTGAGGAGTCAGGTTATTTATGACTTGGAAATGGGTACATGGAGGAGGTTTTCAGGTACATGATTGATAATTGAGGTAATCTGTCAACAATCTGTCAGTTCTGTCAAAAAAATAGAGCAAAGCCCAGTATTTACTAACCAAAGCCATGCAGATTTGGAACAGAAATGAAGCCCCTTTTTAATAATTAGGGTAATTAACAATAAATTAATCATGGAAAGCAGTTGTTTCTTTATTACTGATATCTTTAAAACAAGACTGGATTGTATTTTAGATGATTTGTTGCCACATTATCTTAGAGGAAGTATGTTGCAGCAATCTGGTTTCTATGCCATGTGCCCTGCAGGAAGTCAGACTGGATAATCACAATAATCCTTTATAGTCTTGGAATTGATGAATCTTTAAATCTGTTTAGTCAGGACCAGCTGTGTTGAAAAGCAGCATTACTAAAATACAAAAAAAATGCTAACTACTAATGACTATGCTGCACTGATATGTTTTATATTCTTTCAGGCAAGAGAATTGTATGCAAAAGGCTAATTTTTTTTAGGAGTCTAGTGATGCCTTTCAGAGATGATGTGCTAATTCTTGTACCCTTTTAAACACATTCTTTGTGGCTTTTGATGACTTATCTCCTTGGTGAGGACAGGCTTTCAGCTATTTATATATAAACTGTGGAAAAGATTGACATTCAATACTTTTTTTTTTTCCTTGGATTACTTGCATTTTCAAACCCTGTAGAGAACAGCAGATATTTTGGATATCTTTGAGTGGGAGATCACCAGGAATGGTTCGGTTGCTGTGTAAAGGTGTAGGGGGGAGTCAGTTTTTAACTGGTTTGGCAGGTCAGAGTCAGCCAGAGGGCTCTGCACCGCCAGGTGTGCTGGACTACAGCCGAGGAATGATGCTGACAGAATGCTTGGCTGTAATTTATTAGCTGCAGTTTTTATCCATTGTCCCTGTACAGTGGGTTTTTCCCTTTTTGTCTTGTCTATGGAGCTTCCTAAGGCCCAGTGGAAACACCAAACTTCTACCTCAAAAGGTGACCTTATTTAAAATAAATAAAAAGTTCAGTAACTGCCTACTTCCACGCTAACAGGAAGGCTTTGATACTGCTTTTTATAATAATGAGATGCCCAGAGTGGAAAACCACGTTTTTCTGATGTTTTTGGGGTCTTTGTTTGAAATCTACACTTTTAACAGCTGTCAGCTGTTGGTCTGTTATAAATATTTGCACTGTTATTGTCACATACATGGAACAAACGTTTTTAGATTGAAGAGGTTGGAATTAATTCTTTATCCTGGGAGTTATACCTATTTTCTCTTAGCTTTTTGTTTGCAGTTCTGCCTCTCATCTCTTAACTATTTCCACTTTTTTATTTACCAAAATCTTGAATATTTTATAGAACAAGTAAAACAAGTATTTGAAAACAGGCTTTATTTATAATTTACATCCTATTTGCTGCATTCTGCTTTCCTTTCTTGTGCTTTTTGTTTAACTGCTAAACTATAGTCTATGGTTTCAGCCCTGCAGTATTACGGGCTGGCTATCAGCTCAGTGCCAGAGTTAAAGTTACTCAGCTTCACAAGTTCTTTCACAGGGTGAAGCAGCTTAGCTTGCATTTGCATCAGTTATTATTTCCTGAGGCCACGTGTGGAGCTGCATTGTCAAGGCAGAAGAAATTACGTGTTTATATAAGCCTTAGTTTGATGGATCTGACTCTTCTTAGCAATGTTTCTGACTGTTCTGAAACCCAAGCCATCTTGTCAGAGTATCTGAGTTACAGTTCCATTTGTTAGGAGCTATCTGGAGGCATCATCCCTAAAGCAGGGGGATCTCTGCCCCTGAGCAGAGCCACCACCACCTCCAAGGTCCAGGAATGTGCATATTGGCAGGATTCCCAAAGCAAACAACTTTTGGCCTTACGAGCTTTGTGTCCATGACCTGCAGCTGAGACAGAGACTCCAGTAAAGGGTGCTGGTCATTGCCACGACTGCTGTCCTTTGGCTCTTCCTCCTTAGGAAGGGTTTTGTTCATCATGTATAAACACTAAAATCTGGCCTTGAACACGAGAGGGAGTTGCTTAGTAATATCAGCTGCTGTTTTAGGTGTGTGCATCTCATGCCCTGCCCTTTATTTCTCCTCCTGTCATGCTCTGAAGTGGGAATGGTTTGCAGAAATAAGACATGTGGCTGCTGCATTTGTTTTCCTTTTTTCTTTTCTTCTTGTAACAGTGGAGGGAGGCCCATGTCATATCTGAGTCACCAGTGGACATTACTGTTAAACATGTTGATACATCAACATGGGTTTGCATAGATTGAAATAACTCTAAGAGCCATAAAGAATCATTACTCTCAGTACTGAGAAATCCTTTTCATTTTCTCACAATTTTATATTTTGTATATGCTGTGTGAATGAAAATAATTGCATTATAATGTACAGGATCAAACTTCTACAAGCAGAATCAGAAAATTTTGAAACCTGAATGTTTTTAAGTTAGGAGATAATTTGGGGGATTGGCTTACCTTCCAAAAAATCCTGAGCTTACAAGTTACGTGGACATAATTTCAGTTCATTTTGGTCTTAATCTTAGAAAGCAGTTGTGTTCTTTTCTAAGCTCTGTCAAGTTATTATTTTATATAAATGAAGGCTTCCAGGAGGGATCAGAGCTCTGCTAAACATCTGTGTGGAGTAGTAGAAGTGGATCAGTTCTCTGTTTAAATTGTGAGGGCAGTCATTTCTCCTCTCAAGGATTTTCCTCTGCTAGACAGTGGTCTCAGGTCTTGGAAACCCACATACTTTTTTTCCTTAGAGCTGTTCATTTGAAGTCAGAATTGTCTCTTTTAGAGGAACAAAGTTTCCTGGAACCTGTCTATGAGAAGCACAGTTGGAATATTGTTGAGGTTGAAAGATATTGAAATGTATTTAGTGTTTTGAATTTGCATGAGAAGTTTGTAGTTGGAAAACCACTGAGATCCATTCTGCAGTTTTCTTTGGAGATCCACAGAAATGTTGCAGGACAAATGGTGGCACCATCCGAGGGTCATTAATTACAAAATGCACTAATCAAACCAGGTCGCAAATAATGGTCTGATTTATGTATTTTATTGGAGTAATAGTGTGTGGTTTTCTTCCTTGACATTTTTAGTGCCCCTAATGCAGCTCTGAAATGGCTTTTGGCAAAAATCTTCTCTAACGGAGTAAACTTGTGTCGTGTGACCTGCGTGAGGATCCTGACAAAGAAGTGTTGGAGGCAGTTAAGCTGACATGTCCTGCCCCAGTCCCGCAGACTCTGGGACTTCTTTTGAGGGGCTTTTCTCTCACTGCTGTGTTTGTCAGGTCCAAAGCAGTAATACTCCTTCTAGGCCACTGCACTGTCTGAATGAGAATATTAATTTTGTACCCTGTGGGACACTCTGAGCAAAGCTGGGAAAAGGGTGAGAGTATCAGGTTATACCCTTGAACTCCATGGGATGTGAAGTTCCCTGTTAAGAATGTAAATAGCATTGGAAGAGCAGATGTTTGATTTAAATGCAGTGGAAATGCTTTAGGGAAAAAGTATGTTTCATCTTCAGAATTGGCACACCAGCGTAAAGCACTGCTAAGGGGGAACTGTGTTTGTGACAGAACTTATGTACTGTAATCAGTTTGAATTTCTTGATAGATACCTATAATGCAAGTTGTAGCTTAGCTTGACTATTATTAATTAGTGTGGATGTTTATTATTAACATGACTTTAATAATATATCGTGTTCTATTCAGAATGGAAACAAAAGCATTTAACTCCACTTTAAAACTGATGTGAAAGGTAATATAATTTCTGCATAGCAGAAAATAACCTTAAAATACTGATCTGTGAGGAGGGATGTATTGTATTTGCAAAAGAATGTAGCCATTTAGTTATGGTAGGAAGCTTTCTTCTGAATGTTTTGAGTACTTTTGCATTTGATTGATGGCAAAAAGGCCACTGAAAGTATGAAATACAGAGGCTTCCACACTTAGTTCCGCTTCAGTTTCCTTCAGAGAAAAATGTTTTCATTTGTTACTTCTCTGCCACATAAATGCCACCAGTTAGTATTGAATGCACCGTCTTCCTCAGCTCCTCCAGGTGTGTATCTTTCTCAGGTGAAGGTCATCCAGCTTCCCCTCTTCCAGCATATCAGAGCATAATGGGCTTCTGCTGCACTCAGAGCAGTTCAGCAGGAGGGTCAAAGTGCTCCTCTTCCAGCCAGATTTACCAATATTCCAGGGAATATTTGTGGGACCAGAACTTCTAGGGGAAAAAGAAATGCACTTGCTGTATTTCAAGACCATCAGTTCTCCCTCTGGAAGACGACATAATCCAGCAGATGTATTTTGGGATGGAAAGGGCCATTGTGACTGTGGGTTTTATGTAAATAGGGGGCACAAGTGTACAAGGCAAATGGAAGGTGATGATGTGAGCAAGGAACATTCAGTACCAGTTTGAGTTGTGCTTATTAAAGCTTGGTCACTGCTGGAACTCTATTTACAAACAAGGAAGGGCAGGTTGGGGACACAAAGGTCAAAGGCATCCTGGCTGCAGTGCCATTGAGATGGGAGAGCTCAGGATCCTGAAGGGAGGGAGCAGGACAAAAAGCAGGATCACAGCCTGGAAAAGGATCACAATGGGAAAAAGAAGCCTCTGTCAGGTTCTTGGGCTCTTCTCTTACTGTTATGTCATTCAGAAGGTTGACATATTTATCTAGTTAGTAATGCTATGAAGAAATATGGTAAAGCCAAATGTATTGCCTTGTGGTTGTGTCCTTTTACAGTTCTATGTTGTGATGAAGCCATTCAAAATGGGGGATGATCATTCTTAATTAAATAGTGAAAGGCTTGCATGTGTATTTCTCTGTCCTCAGAATGGAAAACCAACTTATCCTAAGTTGTATATTCTTATGTTTAAGAACATGTAAGACGTTTCTACTCTTTCATTCTTAGGATATGAAAACAAGTAAGTACGTTTAATATCCAAAGGATTTAGAGCTGACTTCAATAATTGTAATGTGAATTGAAAAGGGATGTTAATGTCACTTGTTTTGGAGTACTACAGAAATAAAAAATTCAATCTCTAAGTTTCAATTCCATTTCCTTAAGCTTTCTTAAAAGTTTATTTTGATATTAGGAAATGAGGTTAATGTTGCTGTTGCTCCTAAAGATTTAGGAACTTCAGTTGAATTCCAGAAGCTGCAGCCTCTGCCACAGTCTGGCTATGTAGGTTTTTTCAGCCCTCAGCTTCCATCAGTGGCATCCATGATAGGGATGAGCTGGAGACAGTGGGCCACTTTTGGGTATTCAGCCAAATTTTTCCTCTTCTCACCGTAATTATCCCACAGGCCCCCCCTTCTTTACTTCTTCCTGTAGAAGACCAGTCTCCTTTTTTTGCATTCTACTTTTTCTGTTAACCCAAAAAGCTAAACCCTAATTTAGACCCAGAATACCTGTTCTGATGTGACCAAGTTGCATTTCCAGATGATGATGATGATACAGAACCCAAGAGTAACAAAGATTTATGAATACTAACAGCATGAAGTCAGACACCTGAATTGTGTCAGATTTGGTTATGATTGTTTCTGTAACTTGTCCCAAGCTGCTGTATTAGACAACTTAGGTGTCTGAAGTTGTGAATAAGGAAGAGATACGAGAGTCAAGTTGCACATCTTGGCTGCTAGTGAGTGTAATAACTTGTACTTGGAGCTATTTACATACGTGGCATGACTGATGTTTAGAGTGGAGAACTTGTTTGTACTGTATTGTGTTAGTGTAAATAAAAATAGGGTTTGAATTGCAGCTGTAAATTAGACATTTAAGGTCTGTGAAGTAATCCAAACAGATAGAAGAAAACTTCTCTTCTTGAAGAAGAGCAATAACTTGGTACTAACCCTTAATAAATGTGTTTTTCTTTGTAATATTGTCTGGAGATGGATCATCTGCACTGAGATGGGTTGATTGGATGTGTTGATTCTGATAACAGTTTTAAATATTGCCCACTGACCTTCATAAGCAGGAATGGAGATCTTGGGCAGGAAAAGAGCCCTTATCAAGGGCAGGTGGCTTTGGTGGCATTGTCAGCCTTGTCCTCTGCTGTGCTCTCATTGCCATTGCTTCAGTGCTCCCCAGGCTCCTCTCCAGGTGGGGTTCACAGCTGGAAAAGGCAAAGGGGCATTCATTTGGTTTGCAACAGGTAGAAGATATCACCAGGGTTTTGGACAACTTGGCAGATAGCTTTGATTTAAATACACCGTTTTGGTTTTGGAGCAGATCAAATAGTTGTTCTTTTCTGATTATTGTATAGGATCTTAAAATAATTGTTTGTTTGTTTTGGTTTTTTTTCAATGTGCAATCCAGTGAAGTTCTGAAATGATTTTGGAGGCAGTCCAGTTGTTGTTTTACTGCACAGAGTTTCTGGTAAACCATATGAAATGTTCCTGAGTAGAGGGGGAGGTCACCACAAGCTCTGCACAGATGAAATGTCTAGGTCATTCCAAGAAACAGGGAGAATAATGAGGGATGAAGAGAGTGCATATGGCCTGCTAGTGTGAGGTGCTGTGTGCAGTCACCTTCTCTATCAGTCAGGGCTCCTTATCACAGACTTCATTCTTTGGAGAATTAGGTTTGACTGTACAACCCAGAAACTACAAGTCTTGTAGTTTCTCCTTGGTTTGTTGCCAAGAGTGCAAGGAACCTTTTCATGAAGTTACTGGTGTAAATTCAGTATATCTTTGAGCTCTGAGCTCAAGGATTTGACTTTTTGGAAGAACCATAAGGGTTAGTGTATCTAGACAAAGGTGACTGTGCTACTCCAGTGTGGGGTGTGGGAATTCAGAGATGTCATTTAATCCGAAGGGAAAGCTCATTGCAGCATCTCTGCTTATCTCGCACAGGCCTTGTTTTGCTCTGCTCTTGCTTTCTTTATCAAAGTTACATAAGTCTTTTTACTGCTTAAGGTTCTTCTTTGTCACATGTCAGGTTTTAAGCTATTTTGCACTTTTCCACTGGCTCAAGTCTGAAGAACTCGTTTTTTCAGTCACTCTAATTTACTCTGGTGTAATATACACTGTAAATTGAAATGCCCTCTGTGAATACAGTAGAGAATCAATTTAAATAGGTTTTTATTGGAGTAAATAATTTCTTTTTGAAGCTAACATCTATGAATATTCATAGGAGAAAATATATACTAGTCATGATAATGCATCCTTATAAACAAATTGAGAACTAATAAATAGAGACTTTCAGGATAGAACAATGGAAATAAACCCAAACTGAGGTGCCCTCCTTTCTCAATCTGTTGCTTGATTGAAAGACTAATTTTTTTTATTGGACTTAAGGTTGGAAAAGACCTTTAAGAAAGTTCATTAACATTTCTATGGTCTAGTGATTCTGTGAACGTTCAGTGGCGGACTCTTAGAGAATGGCAAGCTCTAACCTGAACTCCAGGATGGTACGTGTAAATGTAGTTTGTAGTTTTAATTAAGAGATGATGTAATTTATTAACTTTTTTCTTGCTTGGTGTAACTTTTCCCTTGTTGTCTGCACTTTTTAATTGTTATTAAAGTCCATTTTAGTTCTCTAATAAAGCAGGACCAGAGGTCCAGGGCCACCTGGAGAACAGAGGAATATGTGCAAGTGTTAATTGTGTTCTCAAAAGGCTTTTTCTATGGGTGCCGGTCATGATCCCTATGTGCAGTTCACACGTCCCACCCAATTTTGACTTCAGTTCCTTTCCTCTTCCCGAGGCATCCTTGTATTGCCCTGTACAGTCTGGCCTTCGTTCATCAACAGGCACTTGATGAATATTCTCTGCTCTGATGGCCGATGCTTAAGGTTTGCATGGTAATTCTGTTACAGATTTTCAGTAAGACTAAGCTATAAATATTGCAAAATCTATACATTCCAGTGGTTTTACTATAAAGTAATTTGCTTAATGAAAAAAAATCAGACAAACCTGAGAAGAAAGGCATGATTTTTGTGTTATTCTAGTTTTAGTATTTCCTTTCATGTGCTGATGGTGCTTGCAGGCTTTAATATCTAATGTAGATACCAAACTCTGTAACAAGGAACCTGGGAAATGCTGCTCACTTGCTTTTATAAGGAAAATAATTTTTTGTGCCCCTCTCCCCCATTACAGCCTAAGGCAATTTTATGGGAAATGTCTTAAGGGACTGCTCTTGAGAGAGGTAAAATCCTGACTTTACAGTGGTGTTAAATGAAGTCATGGTAACAAAATGACTATAAATAGGTCATCTTCTGTGGTATACCAGCCTTGTATATATAGTCCTGTTCCGTGGTATTTATTAGAGGAGAATGACAGAGGTGGCCCTGGTGTTGCAGAGCCACCCTAGGGCAGGAACCAGTTCCAGGCGTGTCCAGTGGATTGTCTGTGGTCACCTTTTACACCTCCCACCTGTGCTGGGCTGTGCCGGGGCTGGCACTGAGGGCTCTGAGGGGACAGCAAGTCCCCAGGAGCAGGTACCCACCCCGGAATCCACAGGGGCAGAACCCCTGGAGCAGGGAACACCATGAGGAGGGATCCACATGGACAGAACCCCTGGAGCAGGGAACACTTGTGAGGAGGAGGAATCCTCATGGACAGAACGCCTGGAGCAGGGAACACCATGAGGAGAGATTCCCATGGACAGAACCCCTGGAGCAGGGAACACCATGAGGAGGAATCCCCATGGAGCAGGGAATGCTGTGAGGAGGAATCCCCATGGAGCAGGGAATACTTTGAGGAGGAGGGATCCCCATGGACAGACCCCTGGAGCAGGGAACACTGTGAGGAGGGATCCACATGAAGCAGGGAGCACTGTGAGGAGGGATCCCCATGGACAGAACCCCCGGAGCAGGGAACACCATGAGGAACAGGACTCTGGTCCGACCCTCTCGTTCTCCTGCGTGAGGGGAGGAAGGTGGAGGAGTTGTGAGTAAAGGCCTTGGGAAGGGGACG
>VWZG01008029.1:70703-91343 GCA_013396735.1 Grallaria varia | reverse complement strand
GGGGGGGGGACACAGGGGGATTTTAGGGTTTGGTTTTTTTGTTTGTCATCCCCCAACTCTGTTTTAATTGACAACAAATAAACTGCCCCAGGTGAGGGCTGTTTGCCGTGATGGTAATTGGCACTTGGGCTCCCGGTGTTTATTGTCACTTGGTTCCCCCCGACCCTGCCGTGTTGGAGAGCGGCAGTGAGGGACAGGCGGGGCCGGCCTGGCAGGGGGAAGGTCCACACAAAACCATCTCTTGGCCTTTGAACTCCACAGAATTAATGCAAAAGAAAAAAAGTTTTGCTAGAATTCCACTTTTTGATGCGCATCTGAAGGTTATCCAAGCATTGGTTAGTGTGACTTGTTAGTTATAACAGGTGAAAGAAAAACAAAAAAGGTTTTTGTATCCAGGGATAGTAAAGGCAACAAGACATGTTAGTGGGTTTGCGGTGCTGGTGAGAAGAGTCCCTGATTCCTCAAGGCCATCCAGGTTCCGTGTCTGTGACACATCTTAGTTGTTACAATAAAAGTTTTGCACAAATACTTTTATATTCCAGGTGCAAAACATTTGCCAAATATGTTTATAAATGCACAGATCAGGTAATTTTGGATGGACTGATAAAGTGCTCTCGTTGCTTGGGAGCTAGTGATAAAGCCAGATGAATGAGAGGTTAGAGGTGGGATGAAAATGTGCTGTACAACATGTATCGGACTGACTTGCATAGTTTTTGTTTAACAACTAACAAGATGATAGTTTCCGTATTGCTTAGGGTGTTACTCTGATTAAAATGGAAGTGTTTTAATGCTTAAAATTAGGTTGGTTTTTTTTTTCTGGAAATGTGCTGTCCCAGGTCACCTGTTTCACTTTAATCAGTTTTCTTTACACAGGGGTAGGAATCCTGATCAGCTTAGCTTAGTGTTGAAATTTGAAGGTTTGGTGGCTTTTGTTGTTTGTGGGGGTTTTGTTTTGTTTTTGTTTGTTTGTGGGGGTTTTTTGTCTTGAAAGAGAGAAGGCAGAGGAAAGTAATTAAAATATGTGCATATCCTTCCTTCCTTTTCTCCCACATGGAGGAGGGATGTTGTAAACTGCCTGCAAGCCTGGAATTAAACCTCCTTCACCTCTGTCCTAGCTCTTCATTCTCTCTCATGAGTGTTTTCCTTCGCTTTCATGGATCTTGTATCTGTGGTTCTTCATAACTGTTTGCCTGAGACCACAGTCCAGTTTCCTGGGATTGCCACCTTCTCTTCCTCCTTTCCCTGCAAGGGACTTGGCGTTTTCTGGAAGGGCACCCTGATTTTGGCTCTGTCTGTCAGTACTTCTGCATTTTCTTTAAAGCAGGTGAAGTATTTGTATTCTGTAATCTCTTTTATTTGTATTTAATGTAAATTCTTCTGATACTTCTATAAAAAGCAGTGTTTAAACATAACCATAGAACATACAGTACTTTAACCAGCACTGTGTTCTGGATTTGGATGCATTGATAACCTTGAACCATTGTTACAAGAGTGAGAAAGTGGCTCTCTTAGCATATTTTTTTTGGAAGTCTGAATAGGATTATTTTTGAGCTGATTCTCATTATAATTTCATTGCCAGCTGTTTCATTGTTAATATATGCCTAATTTGCTTATTTGATAGTCCCAAACTTGTCTTCATCTTGTGTTTAAAAAAGTTACAACCTTTTCTTGTTCACATAAGTAGCATATAAAAATGGATATTTCCCATATCTACTGTCATCTTCAACTTATATAGGTTTTACTTTTGACACATTTAGGGATAAAACCTAAAGAAAGTCTAGTAATTTTATACTTATCAGCTAGGCATGATTATGTTCCTTGCCGAAGTATTCAGCCCTGGAAATGTATCTGTGTCTGCTTTTCTTTTTTTCCAAGCAGGATCAAACCCAGTGTTTATGTACAGTTGAAAGACTGCATCTTTTCATCTGAAAATGGTTTGGTAAGAACAGCAGATGAGTCCACCTGCTTCAGCAGAACAGATGTGTAATGAGGTTTAGAGAAATTAAAAAATAGCTTATCAAAAGGGATTGCATTGATGTTTGTTTTCCTAAGTCATGCAAATCTAGTGGTCTTAGAGGAAAACAAACTCAAGTAGATGGAAGTTCTTTTTTCATCTCTGCTATTTTTGGTTAAAAAAGTGAAGAACACTTGCTCTAATAATGTGTTGCAGTAGAAAACACTTATGTTTCTCTTTGTGGATGTTCCCCTATCAGATCTAGTCTTGATAAATGCAGGTGTCTTTACTTATAGGGCTTTTATAAACCACTCATGTACAAGCAGATCTGTGATCAAGGCAGTGCCAGCTTAGGAAGGCTCAGTGTCAGTCCATCCAGTCAGTGTTTCCCCAAGTGAGACTCAAACATTTCAAGCTTTGCAAAGCAGTTGGAATGGAGCTCATTTATTTAAAAAACAACATCCAGCTGCAACAGAGAATCTTGTTTTCCTTCCTGGGATTCTCATTCATTGCACATTGTCTGTGCTATGCAGAGTGTAGATGTAACTGTGTAGGCAGGAGCCACTTCACACACAATCCTCATCCAGCAGATAGTGGGGTAGTTTGGACACACGCCCTTATCTTACATTATGGGTGGCCATGGTTGTTAGCCTCAGGCTTTCCTTTTTGTGGACTTCCCATTCTCCCCTGCAGAAAATAACTATATGTCTCCTTCTGTCTGGTTTTAGGGAATTTGATCGGTGGATTTTGGTGAAGGGGTTTTATTCCATCATTGAATAATACTAGTTCTTTTGGATAGGATGGTGGTGTATTTTTTTTTTATTTTGTTTTATTTTCTTTACTGATGGTGGTGGGGTGAAGTTTTTTTTTAATTTTCTATGGTAATTTTTCTCTTTCAAAGTAGTTTTGCTGGTGGATTTTATCATTAATTGCTTTAGTCCCTTTTAGAGTGCAGATAATGACTATTCATATGACCCCTTCAACATAAACACCTGAGTAAATGTTAGCAATTGGAATATCAGAAGTATTAGAACTGGGTTTTTGCTGGGATGGCTCATTGTTGCTGACTGTTCAGAGCCATTCAGTTCACTGCTGACAGACCCCAAGCCTTTTCACCTCTCCGTCACTGTAAAACCTGGAATTTAATGGATGTTTGGAATAAGTGGATGCTGCTGTGTATAATGAATCCTCTTCTCTGTAGCATTTAATTCCATCAGGAAATGGACCTCTTAGCAGATTGAGCCTAAACCTCAGGGATAAGGAGTTAGTTTAAATAGCATCAGTTGACACAACTCTGATGTAAATGTTTTAAGGTGTGTAAAGAGTGGATTGATGTTCCTCTAGGGCAATTCAGTGAAAATGTGGTGAGTTATTAATCTCTCTCTTTCTCTTTCTTTCTCACACTCCTTCTCTCTCAAAACTTACTAATCTCTTCCCCATCTTCTTTCCCCTGCTTTTCTCCCTCCCTGCCTCTTTCTTTTTCTCTCCCTCCTCCCCTCTTCCAAAAATGTGCCTTTACAGAAACATAAGGTAGATCTGTTCTACAAACTGCGGCACGTGATGAATGAGCTCATTGACCTCCGCAGGCAGCTGCTCTCGGGCCACCTGACACAGGACCAGGTGCGAGAGGTCAAGAGACACCTCACGGTGAGGCTGGACTGGGGCAATGAGTAAGTACTGGTACCACCTGGGTACTGCCTCTTCTCCTTCTCTGTAAGAATTCTTTTCTTGTTAACAAAAAATCCCAACACAGCGTTTTCTTTCCAGTAGTGTTTGCGCACAGGTAGAGCGTGGGATTATTGAAAATAAAATTGAGCTTTTTGCGGGGATTTTATTGCGTAGTTCTGCTGTTGCTGTAAAACGAGCTGTTTGCTCATGGGCCTTTTCTGAGTCTCTCTGCACTTCTAGAAGGATTAGGTCACTTTACTTTCTCTGTATCAATCTAGCGAATATTAGGGAGGATGTGTTCAGAGCTACTAAACCCGCTTTTTTTCCATTGAAGAAGCATTTTAATGGTTGGTGCAAAGAGTAGAGAAGCTCACAATTAACAGGGACATTGGAGCTGAGGCTGTGATATTTAGACTTTGTATATAATGACATTTCTCAGAGGTTTAGACTCTCCTTTGTCAGTTCCACAGTGAGTCTGTGGAGGGCTTTTTTTTAAAGCCCAAGACAACTGCAATTCATTCACATAGAAATGGTAATAAATTGCCATTAGACCAGCATTGCCCTTGGCCAGCTTTGCTTGTTCTGAGGTGTGTTGCAGACAGGTAAGTTGTGCATGACACATGTGTGACTCTCCCTCTCAGGTAGGGAGTGACTGCATTTCCACTGGGAGTGGGATTAGTGCTAATTGGCACGTGGGAATGGGGAGGAATCCTGTAATTTGATGACTAAGGAAGAAAATCCAGTGTTTTTCGCTAAGCCCTGTTTGACTGTGTTCCTTAGTCACCTGCTCTGAGACACCCCTGAACACAGTGCTGAAGTTTGGTGAGCCCCCAGGTTACATTTCATGTCTCTGTTGTTGAAAGAGCTCTGAAGGACATGAGTAGATTGCATCGTCATTGCTCTGCAGTGCGGAATTATGGATATTTTCCATTCCCATCCCCAGTGGAGCAAATGGGAACCAAGAGGCTGTTTTTGAACATTACACCTGTTTTTGCTCAGAGGTTATGGATGAAATTAGTAACAGGAAGCTGCAGAAATGTGAGAAAAAAGGATGAGGAGAGCAGACGGCAGTGCAGCAGTGAGGAGGATGAGTTGTTCCATGGGGCACCCACAGACCTTTTTGTTCATGTAAAGTCACTAAATAGGAAGGTCATTAAAACTATAGGGGTAAATCTAATGTGTGACAGTTATGGAGGAGCATCAGTGAAATATGTTCACGATAAATTCATCTGCTGAGGATGCTTGTTTAGGAAAAGAATAATTCTGTGTAAGAACAGGTGTTGAACTCCCTAGTGAAAAAGGTACATGATATCAGAGATACATGCAGTATTTAAATCTAAAAGTGTGGGAGTTTGGAAGGTCTTTCTGCAATATCACTCTTTTCCATAGAATTTTTGGGGAGTTCTGTCACTTTCTTGTATCTCCCTCTCTGAGTTTTATCATGAAAATTTTGACTACCTGTCTTAGTCTGCTAAAAAAAGTAATGATTCTCATATACATATTCTCATAGTATTCCCCTTTCTCCAATATTATAATAACGTTCATTGCTTAGTCAGTCATAACTGAGATTTGCAAATAGAACAAATAAAAAATGATATTAATGTGCATTGATGTTGATGGAAAAGGTTCAATACCTACAGTTTGGACAGGGCTGTAATTAGTCAAGACGGTCCCACCGAACAGGAGATATTCCATGACCAAGTAGCTTTCAGGAAACAGGAAATCTTACACATCTAGTTTGTAACATTTGCTTATTTGGTGAAAAGCTGCTTTTATACTGACCTTGACCATTAATGAATTATATTATTTGGGAAGGGCTGATGCAAAGATGAAATTCTTGCTTCCTGTCACCGCCAGGGAGCAGTTTTCTTCTCGTTTGTTAAACTGGTGCAATTTTCTTTTAAATACCCTGGCAATGTTTCTGGAAGTCATCTGTTATTTGTTTAAGAGAAATAAAAATGTTAATAAATGAGGCTTTGATACACCGAGAGAAGGAATACAAGGAAAATTGGTGGCTGAAAAATTATAGTGGAAAAGATCAATGTAATGTGGACATTTTTGAAGCAGCAGGAAAGAGATCTTGTGCGCTCCAGAGACGTGATGAGCTCTCCCAATCTGTTCTTCGAGACTGGAAGTTCATCTTAAAGACTTCTTTTAGTCAAATGACATATTTCTGAAAGGCTTTTCTAGGAAGAGATGTTAGGACTTGGGATTCTCTGAATCCTAAATGCTGTAGAGTTTGTATTGTAAATAAATGAGCATACTATAAATTAGTGTCATTCTTCAAAATTACCATAAAACCCAAGTTGATTTTCTCTTAAAGCCCAGTTAATGTTGGGTGTTCATCCCTTTCAGTATTAAAAAGGCCTGTGTTTTTGTCAGTTGGCTTGTTTTCATATTACTTGAGAGAAAGGTATCTAGAGATTTTAGGTGGTGGATTTTTAAAAGAAAGGAAAATTCTAAAGACGTCTCTGTAGAAAAGGACGAATATCTAAATGTCAGCTGGGAGTATCCCAGGAATTTGCTATCAAGAAGTAATTGATGGGTTGGGGGTATTTTGTACCTATAGTTGGGAAATATTTTTGAAAGGCAGTTCAATGTGAAGGCAGAATAAAAGAGCACAAGAATTTGCTTGTAAAAAGGAACTATTGTGGAGGGAGGAACTGTCAAATAAACAAACCAGCACATTATGTAATTTTTATGCATGTTTGGGAGATATACTGCTTGGCAGCTGCTACTCTCACATTCCCAGTATTTGGTAATAGAGACTGAAAGTGGGCCACTGACTGTCCTTGCTGTTCCAAGCACTATGTTGTCAGCCCTTCACAGGCTGAAAAATAATTGATACAAATTGACTGTACAAACCTGAACTTGGACCTGCACGGTGAATGACAGCATGTTCGTTACCACAGCTGAGACACCTCTGCTTGCAGGGAGCAAGTATTGTGCAGGATTAACAGAGTATTAGAGAATGAGAATCTTCTGGGCTGAAAATCCACGGTGTTAAGGGATTTAACTAAAAATAGGATATTAGATAAGTTTCACAGGGATACTACTGCAGTTGTGTTGAACATCATTAAGTAGAAGGTAATACATTTGTCATGTACTGAGTAATGAGTCCAACCACTGTTTGACCTCACTTCTCCAGAGAGTTGAAATGATGTGAACAAAACCATGTCAGGCTGGGATTGGCTTTGCCAGGTTTTCCTGTAGGACTTTAACAGAGCTTTGGAACTGCCCGGGAGCTGTAGTGCAAATGGGTTTGATAATGTTAGTAGGAAATAATTCATTTGTATCTGTGTGATGAGGAGAATTTCCCTTATCACTGTACTTCAAAGGTGGTTGTGTACACACATGTGAATGACAGGGTATTTTGGAGATTGTTTTGATATTCAGATTCAGAAAAATTTCTGTGAATGAATTTATGAGCATTACGATTTTTTTAAAAAATCTTTGCAGTGATCTCTTACTAGTTTTACCTGTTACCATCTTTTTAAGTGGGCTCAATTGGCAGCTGCAATTAAGGATTGCCTAGTGTATTCTTATTTTATTCTTTTTCATTTGGTAAATAGATACAGTAATTTTTGTCTTTTGCAGCTGCAGTTTTCAGATTCTGGTCCTGGGCCACAAATAACAGGAGTTTGATAGGTTTAATCAAAACAAAATGTGCAGAAGGTGTTGAACCATCACTTTCACAACGTAGCATTAGGATTTAGAAACTGGTGTTTGACATGAAGCTTCACTGAAGAAGGAAAACCGTTCCTTTTTTCTATTGAAAATATAATTGATTTTGGCCAAGAATGAAGAATGTGGAAATCCCAGTTGGACAGCAGGATATTTTAATGACTGCCTAACACTTGTTTGCCAGCAAGTGAACCAGAGCAGAGCTGTATTTTTGAGATGTGATGGTTTAGGGATATAAATAAAGGAGAAAAACTAGATTAGGCCAAGTTTCCAAAACAAGTATGGAGTCTGGAAACTTCTGGGTGATGTTTCCGAGTACTGTGGTGAGCAAAGGGAACTGAGTTCTACAGAAACTGCAGGTTCTCCCTTGCTGTTGTTTTAAGCCAATTGCTCAGAAACATCCACTGTATTGCCTGGAGACTTCTGTTTATTGCTCCATACAATTACTCTGCAGTGCCAGAGAGGTTTTTTCCAATAAAATTTTTCATTTGCCATCAGGAGCAAGTCTGTGCAGAATGTTTCCCTCTCTGATTACAAAATTAAATTGACTTTTGCTTTCCTTTTGTAGTTAGTGACAGGAGGAGTGCAAAGGTAGTTCATGAGGGTACCTCTTCTGTGTTCTGGGGGTTTTTTAAGACTATTGAGAATTTCTGTATAAAATATAAGTGAAGTGTCAAAGTTACATAAAGAGGAAAATGGTTAATTTGTGTGTTTCTTTAAATTTACTGCTAATGTGTGAGAGTAGATTTTTGCTGTAATGCTCAGAACTCTTTGTGCCTCAGAGCCTGATGATCTATGGAGCGACACTTGGGTTTTTTCACCTTTAAGGTTGTATTGTTCTTCAGTCTACAGTTATTAATTAATTGTTAACAGTTTTTCAGTTATTTGTCTGGGTGAAAAATGTTATTCTGTCTGCTCCTCCAATGGAGCTGTGACCTGAACTGCCTCCTTTACTGCTGAATTCCTTAAGTAATCATCTTTTTTACACTGGTATACCTTTTTTTAATTTATATACTTGATTGGAGCCAAAATATTAATTCTGTTCAGAGAAATTAAAATATTTGTGTGTGTTTGTTCCAAATGCAGATTAAAATTCTTGCTGCTGCAGTGATTGTTCATTGTTTAAAAAATGCTATGTTCAGGTAATGATAAGGTTGGAGGTTAAGTTGTATGAACACCAGGAATATCCAGGCAGCTTCCCAAGGCTCAGAATCTGTTTGCACATTTGAACAGGGCTGCTAAGTGAACTTTTTCATTATTTAGTGAAGGAGCTTTACTCAAGTACTGCAGCAGAAACCAGAGTACAAACTTTATTTGCCTCCAGCTATTCTGTGTATGAAATTCTCATCTTGGGTAGCTCACCAACACATTGGCCAAAAGCCTCACCCTGCATTAATTGCAGAAGCTCCACTGAAGTCAGGGAACAAAAAGTAATAAGTTCATAATGGGTTTTTGTTTGATACTTAATTTTATTTAGAAGAATTATCTGTTAATTGATTCACAGCTGCAATAATGTGATGGGTGACAGTGGCCACGGATGTGCTGCACTGACCATGTGCCTTCCTTCTCTTTTGCAGACACCTGGGCCTGGATTTAGTTCCTCGGAAGGATTTTGAGGTTGTGGATTCAGATCAGATCAGCGTTTCAGATCTTTATAAAATGGTAAGAAATCTGTGGGAGATGCCTCTGAGTTTTCACTATAGGGAGGGAGGGAGGGAAGGAAGGGGAGAAGTTTTTATTCTTTACTCTTAAATGTTTTGCATAGAATGATGGCATAGGCTGAATGTCGTCTTCATTTGCACCTCAACCACCAGAACAGTCCATGTCTCTGGTACCCTGAGTTTAGTAAGAATGAAGCAACTTTCTTTTGGAAATGGCATGCTTAGATACATTTGAATTCCAATTTCCAAAGTAACATGGTGTGAAAACTGGTGAAGGTTTCTCTGAGTCCAGAAAGTTCATGAGAGCCACTGTTTGATTCTTTCAGGAGATTTGCAGGTGGAGAATATTTAAGTGGAAAGTCTGGTTTTAACAGTTGCTTGGATAATAAACATCTTTGCCCTGTTGCAAAGATTTTTGAGCGCACAGAAAAGGGGAGGGAGCGGGAAGACAAATGAATAATTAAGCCAAACTAATCCTTGAATGTTAAGGTGATCTCTGTTGTGTGGCAGTGCCCTTTAGAAAACATACGGGCTGCATTTGAATAAGAATATTTGGATTTTCAGGTAAGGTAGTATAATTCCTTCACTGGAGTAACTTCCATAATCTATCATTATTAGTCACTGGTACAGTCCTATTAGTGAGGTTACAGTTGTTTTGGAAATGTGAATTGTGTTATTAATGAACTGTAAAGCCGCTGATGCATTTTACAGTTTAACTGCATTTGGATTCTTTGTTAGTAGCACTGATACAGATAATTTTGTCTTGGATTGCGATGTAAATGGAGAAACAGCATGTGATATTCAGCATGTAAAATTCAGGAAGGTGAATGAAGAGCCTTCCTCAGATGCTGGTTTATCTGAAAAAAAAAACCCCAAACAACACAAACAACCTCAGCAATTATTTTATACAACTTCTCAGCTTAATGCCTTTCAAAGGAAACAGTGGCTTTTCTGTGTAAGTGCTGTTACAGTGCCTCTCACTTCTGGTAAACTTGTAATTTTCTATTTTAAAGTGGATTTGAGTGTCTAAGATTAGGGAGTGGTAGGTCCATGTCTAGGTGGTGTTTTTGATGTGCAAGATGTACTTCTCCCTAAAGCAAAGGCATGTTTTGTAAGCAGGTTGATGCTGTTGCTGGTTTGGATTCTTTGTACCATGGAACAGTGGATTTCATGGAAAAAAATTAAGAAATATGGAAGTACATCACGCTATAGTGCTAATTTTTAATGTTTGTTCCTAATTTGCTGTAATCTGAGGAGAGTTTGGCGCTATTACAGCAGTTTTCCTTCAATACAGTGTGGAAATAACCTGGTACCAAATCCAGTCACTAAGGAGAATTCGGGATTGGTTTATTACTCAGTGTTTCATTCTGCACATTTTTTTACTCTGAATACTTGGAGTACTGCAAATAACCAATGTGCATTGTCAGAGCAGTCTGATTATGTCACCCAAGTCCTGAAGAGAATGTCCCCAGCACATTGTGGTGCTCCATCCTGGGCTGGCATCAGGACACGACCATTAGTCACTTCACACTTCCCTGTCACTGCAGTTTGTAGATTCGAGAGGACAGTGCTGTCTGATCACATCACAGTCACATTCAGGAGGCAATTTCAGAACCAAAGCAGCTGAAAAACTTTTTTTTTTTAATTGCAAAATTTGAATAGAAATCAAAAGGATGTGGGTGATATAGGTAGTTTAGGGTTGCTTTGGGCTTTTCTTTTTTTTAAATGTGGTTTAGGGATTGTTTTTATTATTTAACAAAAACCCAGGGAAAGAATCCTCCTTACTCCTGGCAAAATACTTTCAGGATTCTCCAATGAGCAACGAGGCTTTACATTGTAAATTTGCAGGAATAGTTGTGAGAGCCAAATTACTTTCTCATGTTTGCAGGATTGTAGAATGTTCAATGTAACACAGAAAACAGTCTGGTGTTAGCAGAACAGTGGAAGGGGTTACACATCAGAGTCCCCTCTCTGTGGCACTTCATTGTCAAGCATTTTATACCGAGCCATTAGACTTAGCATTGCTTTCCTTGGTCAATTTTAAATCTTAAAATATGAGCAGGTCTTTTAGCTCTCGTATTCCATTGCTAAGCATATTTGTGACTGCTGTATGATGCTGTGTTCATCTCTCTGTCAGAACTGCTGGGCTCAGGAGCCTTGTGCATCCTGATGCTCCAGGTCATTCATTGGGGACCAAAATGCCAGTGGCTGCAGGATGAGCAGCATTTGTCAGGAATTGTTGCTTTGCTCCTGAAGGAAACCAAATTGCCCTTTTCTTATGGCAGTGTTTGTGATTTTAACCAATATGACAGAACACTTTAAAAATTTGTATTACTTTTGAAATGGTGGGAAAATGCATTCTCAGAGTTCTGCCACAGAGCTCAGTGCTGGAGTCACCACTGGATTGCAGCTGTCATTTAGGAACACAAAGTCATTCTGCAGAATATCAGAAACACTTAGATGGCAAGTTGTTGGAAAAATCAGAAGTGTTCAAAGCTGGGGACTAAATAGGCTTAACCTTTTTATAAATTTATTGATTTGGGTGTCTTTGAGAGGTGCATGAAAGGCATGATGGTTGTCTGTGTAGCTGCTACAGCTCAGCCATTTCTTTCAGCTGTGGGAAAGAAACACCATGAGTTCCTAATAAATAGAATTCCTAAATAAATAGTTTCAAATTAATGCTGCCATCACCCCATAACTGCTTATTCTTTATTCAAATGCAAAATGTGATTGGTAGGAAGGAATAGTTACAAACCTTGAAGATAATAATCGAGTTCCCCAGAACTCTACTAGAAAAGGAAAGCAACTGAGCACAAACTGTGCAGGAAGCTCGTGAAATCCCTTTGTGTTTCTTTTTCGGTTGCTGTTTGTTGAGCAGATTCTCAGAGAACAGGTTTGTGTACATTTAGTTCTAAACTCCAGTAAGGAGTCAGATGAGAATATGAAGATAAAAAGCGGTTTGAGACTGAGTTGGTAATGATGAAATTCATTTACCAAGCACTGTCAGGAAAGGAAGGACAAAGAGCAACACTAAAAGCTCATGTTGGGAGATAAGATATCTTGAGAAGGAAGTTTGATGGGAAAACAGATGTAAGAAGAGCTGATAGCTGTTTCAGTAAATTAAGAACAAAACCACAAGATGCTCACTAAGAAGCCAAGTTGAATAAATTAAGAATTCTTCATTGCCTCCAGTCATTAGTGAAAGGGAAATTGAGATTACCAAGAGCAAGTAGAGAAGAGCAGAATTGTAGAGAAGTATAGTAGAATAACACAGATGGGTAGATTTAAAAATTAGAAAGGCGGTACACAAATTAAACTATAACAAGCAAATATGGTCAATTGCATCAAGAAACAGTTTTATATAAATAGTGTGGTAGTAACTGGGAAACTAAAGAAATGTTTTTATACTGAGAGAACCAATAGGCACACAATTCAAGAAAATACTGTGGAATTTAATGTCCTCGCCCTGCTAAATTCTGATCAGGTGTAACTTTATAAAGTACTTATCAGTTCCAGGGAATTTAGAACTATGTATGTTTCAGCTGGGTTGTCTAGAGAAGCCACATCAGACATGTTAGTGATAATCATTGGAAAGATGGGAAAATTCTACAATACTGGCAAAGTGCAAGTAAACTTTATACCTGATAAAAGGAGAAGCTAATGGTTGTTATCTCCCTGTAAAAAGCTCTGGAAAATAAAAAAAAAATCTGATTATTAGCAACAAGGAGGTGAGTAATAGTGAGAGTGAACTTCTTCAAAGTAAGTAATTTTTAAAAGTTCCAGTGTACTTTCAGAACATAAATAAGTCTGGTGCATAGAGGAAAAGCAGCTGATGCCCCATTTAGATTTTCATAACTGTTTTAAATGTCCTTTTTAATTGAAATTCTCCTAAAGTCATTAGTTTTAGATTAAATTACTGTAAACACAGTGCTAATTAGAAAACCCATACTAAAAAAAAAAAGGTGAAGAACGGTTTTCAATAATTTGATTAAACAGCAGGAGGGATGAATCAGTCTAATTTCTTGTGGTCATCCTCCATTTTGTGGTACTTCATGTTGAGTTAAGGACTAGATGCTGAAATAGGAAGTCTGCTTCCTAAAGATATAAATTCCACAAAGTTGGAAGTGGTATTTTTGATTCTTTCATGGAATGAAAGGATCAGAATTCCAAATAATGCAGAAAATTCAAAGAAATTTTATGAAAAGTATATCCAAGCAAGAATCTTAAATGGAAGCTTGGAACTTCTGCAGTCAATTGTTGCCTCTGAAGGACAGATTGAGACACTACAAGCTTAGGTGGTTTTGTGGAGGAGATTTGAGTATTATAATGGAATCACTAGCAGAATTAATTAATCTTTTCATCCTAATGATGGATAAGACAAGAATCTGTGGGCTGAGGTTACAGTAGCAAGGAATCAGTTTAAGCATCAGAAAGCACTTTGATGAGGAAAGACACGCTCAACATCTTATCTGTTAAAGTTTGCACAACTTTACCAGGCAACTGTGAAAAATAAAACTGATTTTTTTTTCTAGAAGAAAGATGGATAATTTCTTAACAGTCCTGTTTTTATAACACCTTGTCAGGCTTTTCAGGTTGGAAGGGGCCTCAGGGGAGATCTAGTCAAGCTTCCTGCTCTCGATACTAAGTCAATATTGAATTCAGCCCAGGCTGAGGAATCACTTGGTCCAGTATGATATACCTTTGATGATTCCGTGTTAGCTTTTTCCAGTCTCCTTCCCATCCAAGAGAGCACGTACACTTTGGGCACTTTGCTCAGCCAGAGGCAAGGCTCTGTAAAAGTAGCTCAGTCAGTGATTGTATTGTGATAACGTGGTCCCGAAGCATAAAAGCAGAGTTAGTGAAATCTAGTCTTTGGATTGTGGAAAAATTTCTAACCTGATTTCCCCACCCCTCCAACCCACTTATTTTTTAATAAGTTTACCTCAGTGTGCACTCTGTAAGCATCTGTGTTCACTGAGTGAGGAAACTGGAGCTCTTCGGATCTCCTCTCATATTTGTATTTCTTGAGTTTCTCACCCACTTTCTTGCTTGGATTTAGAGATGAGTTTTGGCTGAAAGAAGCCAGGACACCTTGACCAGCTTAAATAACTGGTCTTTTCTGTGCCAGCTGATTCTGAGTGGTTGCAGGTGACAGAAGATTCAGTAAGCAACTCAGCCACCTAAACTTAGAGGGTTTTTTGACATTCAGAAGATGATGCAGTAGTTAGACAAACAGTGGAGCTGGAGATCATTATTTCTTCTGCTGACAGTGTGAAAGAGGACATTTTTATTACTGTGGCTGTAAACATGTCAGAATATGCCATATAGAATCACAGAATTGTTAGGGTTGGAAGAGACCCGTAAGATCATTTTGTCAGCCATTAACCCTGCACTGCCAGAGCCACATCTGAACCATGTCCCCATGTCTACACATCTTTTGAATCCCTCTGGGAATAGTGGCTCCACCACTGCCCTGGGCAGCCTGTTCAGGTGCTGGACAATGCTTTCAGTGGGGAAATTTTCCCTGCTATCCAGTCTTGTAGTGAGGGGACCAAAACTGAACCCAGGACTCAGGTGTGGCCTCACTGTGTTGAGTACAGGGACCTCCTTGGCAGCTGCTCTGCTCCTTGTGCTACAGAGTGTAAATGTTTGGTCAGAACACAGTGTTGGGTTTGTAAGAGAAGGGGAGAGGGATGGGACGAATTAAGAGAGTGTTTAATAACATGTGGTAGTGTCAATGTTGATATTTTAGTTGAAATGCTAATATTAAGATGATGTGCAGGGAACGGGCATGGCAGAATCATTAATGATTGGGGGTTTTAAAGCTCTCTGAAACCTTTTCAATTTAGATTAGTGTTTAAATCTCCCTTTGGAGACTAAATGGGTTCAGTGAGTCTTGCAGTCCATTTTCTGATTATGACATCATCATCTAGTATAAAATGCTTTAAATACAGCATCACCCTCTGAATTGCCTTTCAGACATGTAGCTCTTTATACAACACTTTTTACAGGTGCTGGCCAGCAGAAATAGTAGAGGAATCTTCAACCATTTATCAGGATTTCATCTTCTGATTAGAGTGAAAGGTTTAAGCAAAGTCTAAAATCCATCTTTCATTCTAGATGTCTGATTTATTTTTTTTTTTAAGAAATGCACATTTTCATAGGCTACATACTGGTAGATGAGAATGAATGGTGGGGTATCTCCCTATTTAACACAAGAACACAGATTATACACTATAGGGTGATGAACTGTTCAAAAATGCTATTACATTGTTGGAAATTCTTTCTAAGTTGAAACAGCCATTTCCTTAAAAAGCTGTAAATTCAAGCAGTTAGGCTAAGAAATGGCTTAACTGAGAAAATCCTTTGGTAATGCTTGTGGTGTTGTGAGTGATGATATACTGTGAAAAAAAGGCCATGAAAAGTTGGTAATTTTAAAGGTTGTATTTTAGAATTGCTGTTCTAATTCTACACAAGTATAATGTAAATACTTCCTACTTTCAAAAAGGTTTCAATTTTATTATTTTGTATCTCCACAGCATTTGTCAAGTAGGCACAGTGTCCAGCAGAGCACATCACAGGTAAATACCGTCCCCATTTGAATTTTTTGTTGTCTTTGAGTGTATATATAAAGTTACTATGGAAATGATTTGGTACACTTCCTCAGAAGATCCCCAAGTGTTTTAAGTCACCAAGGCCCTTCTTCAAATTCCATTTAGGTCTGTTTTCCTGATATCTGACTGTTGTTCTTAAAAGACCAGCTTATGCCGTGAGATCTAAAGCCTTGCTCTGCCCACATGACTCTTCCTACCTGCTGGCACGTGGCTTAGTGGCTTCTGTCTTACATATCCTTTCTGTCCTAACATAATCCATTCCTGGCCATGGCATCTGGCTTTGATCTTGACAACATTCTGTGCTTCCACAGCTACCTGTATTTAAAGAATGAGGATTTACTTGGATTTCATTTAAAATCCAGAACAAAATTCCTTTTAAACCAGTACAAATCTGAGTTGGAAGTCTGAAAACTTTAAGATTTGCTTTGTTGGTGTGTATCTGTCTATACACGCAGCAGAGATAAGCCTAGTGAGCTTAGGATATTCATGCCATTTTTTTAAGATCAGCATAAATGGATGTAAAGGGATATAAAAACTAAAAGCATAAATTTGCTCTAATTGTGCTTTTTTTTCCCCACCCCAGCAGTTGCTGCTCTACATAGGTCTTGATATATTGAGTCAAAATGTAAACCTTTCTACTATTTCACTTCATTGGTTTCTCGTGTTATCAACTTTAAGATTTTTGTTTTACCTTCAGGGCAGGCTAGCCTGTAAAGCCTGGTTCTAAGTCATGGAATTGTTTAGGTTGGAAAAGACCCTTGAGATCACCAAGTACAGTCACTCTCCCAGCACTGCCAGACCCACCCCTAGACCATGTCCCTGAGCACCATGTCAATAAATCTTTTAAATCCCTCCATGGATGGTGACTCCACCACTTCCTGTTCCAGTGCTGGACAGCCCTTTCAGTAAAGATTTTTTTCCATATATCCAATCTAAACTTCCCCTGGCCCAACTTGAGGTTGTTTCCTCTTGTCCTGTCCCTGTTTTCTGGGAGCAGAACCTGACACCGTCCCCTCCCCCCAACCCCCCTGCTGTCAGGGAATTGCAGAGAGCAAGAAGGTCCTCCTGAGCCTCCTCTTCTCCAGGCTGAGCCCCTCCAGCTCCCTCAGCTGCTCCTCAACAAACTTGTGCTCCAGATCCTTCCCCAGCTCCATTCACTTCCCTGGACATGCCCCAGACCCCCAGTGTCCTTCTTGGAGTGAGGGATCCAAAACTGAGCCCAGGATTCGAGGCGTGGCCTCACCAGTGGCCAGTGCAGGGGGGCAATCACTGCCCTCATCCTGCTGGCCACATAAATGACCTCTATAAATGAATTGCTGCTGCTGAAAAGAAATAATGTAATAAATGTTATTCTGAAAAATGCTTTGAAGTCCATCAGCTTTAAGTGCAAATCATCAGGAACCACCCTAGCACATCTTTTTATAGTCCATTTTCAGTACCAGAATCAAGCCAAAATCTGAGAAATAGGATTGACTTGGTTTACTTGATAAAATCAGATTTCAAATGCATAAACAATTTATTTCATATCTACTTGGTTATCATGGCTTTTCCAACTATTCAAATTAGAAGTGGAAAAAATAGAGGAAGCAGACTTAATCTAACATGCATCTCTGAGGCAGAATATATTTGGGATTAAGCTTTCACTTGATGGACAAAGGAGAGCAGAATGTCAGTTAAAATAATCAAGTTGGTCAAGTGTCCATTGTTTGTGTTTAATTAGGTGGATACAATCCGCCAGCGCCACGGGGAAGCGTGTCGTATGCCAGTGCCTCATCACTTCTTCCTCAGTCTGAAGAGCTTCACCTACAACACAATTGGAGAAGACACAGACGTCTTTTTTTCCTTGTACGATGTCCGAGAAGGCAAACAGATCAGGTAGGAATCTGTCAAATAACTAAAAAGCTTCCTAAGAGAAAGTTTATGTACAAAGGATATACATTGGAGAAAAAGCACGTGGTCTGTTCTTGTGACACAGCTGAAAGTGCAGAGCCAGTACATGAGAAGTTGCCAGCCCTGCCATACACACAGGGGGGTATCAGTGATAGTAGTCTTTGCATGTGCAGTTGAATGAAGCATTAAAGGCACAGAATGGTGGAATTTTGTTTAGGTTTTTGACTTTGCCTCCACACATTACTGAGGGTCTTGGGGTCTTGTAGCTGACTTCGTAGGGCTGTTGTTTAAGGAGCACTAATGAAGGCAGGGCCAGGCTGCAGGACTGCTTTGAGAGTGCTGCTGTGTGCCTCAGTGCTGAATTGAGGCTCTTTAACTCTCCTGTCCTCCATGCCCCACGGGCCTGTCACAAAATAGCTTCCTTTCATTGCTGTTTCCATATAAACTATTCCTAGTCTTCCCGTTGTCTGTGCTCTTAGTATGTGGAGCTAATTGGTACCAATGTTCACAGCTATGAGGTGTGCTGGATTTTTCCTTTACGAGCATGTGTTTTGAAAACAGCAGAATGTGTAGAAGAGAATTGCAGCATTTACATTGTGTCTCGGAAATTTAGTCAGTGACTTGGTCTGATCTGAAGTACAGCATGTGTGGGGGGTGTTTGGAATTCTGGTTAAGGTGTGTCCTCACAGTCAGCACAAACCAACACCTGCTGCCATAGTCAGAACTCTCCTAGTTTGCAACAAATTAGATGTAGAGTTGTTCCAAAGTGAGGGAGGAGCCAGAAAATGTTCTTTCCTGTCTTTGGAAGGACATTAGTATGTGAATAATGCTCATTCAAGGAAGTGCAGAGCAGAGTGATAAGAGTTTTGTAGCTCTTCAGAGCACATCCTACTGTGAAATTGGTCTGTATTAGAAAGCTCTGATGACTTGATTGCATCTTATAAATGTGTCTGCCACTGCTTATTTTGGCAACTTAAAGATTGTTCTGTAGAATATGGCAAAGAGTGCCTGACCTGCTAGTACATGGTGCTTGTTTTACCCCTCAAATGAGAAACACTTTTGATCGCAGAATATCTTGAGTCTCAAGGATTGTCAAAGTCCAACCCCTGGCCCTTCACAGACACCCCAACAATCCCACCCTGTCCCTGAGAGCATTGTCCAAAAGCTCCTTGAACTCTGTCCCCCTTGGGTCTGTAACCCTGCCTTGGGGAGCCTGGTCAGTGCCCATCACCCTTTGCGGGAAGAACTTTTGCCTGATACCCAACGTAACCCTGCCCTGACACAGCTCCAGCTGCTCCCTTGGCTCCTGTCTCAGAGCAGAGGTCAGTGCCTGTCCCTCTTCTTCCCCTTGTGAGGATGGTGAGGACCTGAGACCCTCCCAGACAGAGTGCCCTCAGCTGCTCCTCATGTGGTTCCTCTCCAGACCCTTTGTCATCTTCGCAGCCCCTCTTTGGACACTCCCTAGTTGATGTAGTTTAGGAGTTCATACCTGTGAGTCCTCTTTTGAGAGAATCCCCAGAAAACAGCTGTTAAGAGGAAAAGGTAAAAATGGCAAACCAAACCAAAAAAATCTACCCAATTAATTAGTTTCTACTGCAGAGCAGTAAAATCACAAATTATTTAGATGAGGAAAGCTGCAGGGAGAGGAATTGTCTTGGGCTGCATTTGCATAGTATGTAAACATTGAATGGAAAGCCTTAAGAAGGGATTTTGTCAGTGATAAAGACATAAAGAAAGTAATAGTTATAATGAGAGAAGGCACAAAGAGTGGTTCAGGCATATTTAAGTCTATATAATAATGCTTTGATATACAGTTATTATTTAGCTCTTTGTATTAAGCATCAGTGACCTTCTGCAGCGAAAACAAAATAATTTTCAAATTTTCTTGTATCCCAGAGAGTGCTGGGGTAGAAGTGTGTAATGAGGCTGAGCTCTGTTTTACAGAAGAAACCAGAAAACAGACAAACACTTTGCTACAAATGTAGAATGATGGTTTTATGTCTACTTGAAAAGATTTTATTTCCTCTCAGGATATAATACATTAAGGTAAAAAAAACAAGCAAAGCTTCTACTCACTGCATTCTAAATGAAAGGGACAAATTCACTTCTGAAAGGGTTTGGAGGTTGATAAATTTCTTAACCAAACAGCTCCTGCTGGAAGCTGAGTGGCTTTCAGCGTTACTGCTTTGGACATGTGCTGGATTGCAAACCTCGCTGGCCCTGCTGGTGGCAGGAGTTATTTCCCAGTTAGTTCAGTGAAGAATTGGTGAAAGTTGCAGTGTTGAATTTCAAGAGCTGAAGTACCAGCATGTACCAGTTGTGGGTTAGCAATCAGAGGCTGGAGCAGCAGCTGAAATGCAGTTTGAGGTGGTTCCCAGGTTCTGAATACAAATATGTTTCTGCGTTTGATGGTTTGTGCTGTCAGAAAAGGAGAAGCAGATAAAGGATGACAGTGGGGAGCTCTGGACGGCAGGAATAACGATGCTGCCGTTAGAGGGGTAAGACTAGAGGTAAAAACAAGGTAAAAAGGTACTTAATTTTTAGCCTGACAGAAATATAAAAAGTAATACTTGTAAGTACATAGAACTTAATGGCTCAGGTCAAAAGGGGTTAAAGTTTGTCTGTTTTAAACTATTTGGGACTTTTTTTTTCCAAGAGAAGTCCCACAAAGTCCCATATTTTTACATACAAATGCTATTAATCTAGAAACAAAACTTTTGTGACTTTGTGACTAAACTTTAATGCCTCTTTGGTTGCTATGTGGAAGTTAGAGGAAAATAATGTTGATAATCGATCCAGTGGGGAAGTAGAGCCCTACTGAGACACACCTTAGGATGAATGATTATGGAATGGTCCTGTTGATGGTAACATCAAAAAGGAATGAATGAAAATGTTGATGTAAAGAAGGTGAACCCCCATAAGGAAGATGTCAAGAAACATCAAACAAAGATAGGTAAACTGATACGGAGAAAAGAAACTGGAGAGTCTTTGGTTTCTTAACGATACTGCTGCTCCAGTATGAAGGAAAGATTAAATATATGGCAACAATAGAAAGTCTGTACCACACATTCTGTGGTGAAATGGAGCCTAAAAGGAGAAACTGAGGAACTTGCCCAAATAGGGATGGAGAGAAACTTGTAGAAAAAAGAAAATTAGCAAAAGACAGCAG
>VWZG01008029.1:0-70684 GCA_013396735.1 Grallaria varia | reverse complement strand
AAAAAAAAAAAAGAATGATTCTATAATGCTTTACCAGCAAAAAAATATATTTCCAAAAATAAAGAAATAACTGAGCAGATTAAAGGGGGCATTAAGCCAGGAGCAGATGTTTCCGAGATAGCTGGAGTATTTAATGGCTGTTTTGCCTCAATCTCCCTAAGAAGGTCAACTGCAATCCAATGACAAATGCGAAAACTTGTGGAGCAAACAAACTACTTGTTAGCACTGAGAGGCCAACAAGACGATAAGTGAAAGTCAACAAATGACAGCAGAGCCTACTAATTTGTTCTGCTGTATGGGAAAGCACCTCCTGCCTCAACAGAAGAGAAGCACTAAGCTTGATATGGTAAAGAAGGACATACAGGCCGGATGAAATTGCTCTAAAGGAGCTGGAAAACTGGGAGGAAAAGTGATCCAGAGTGGGTTTTGTGCTGGGAGGATGCAATAAAAAAGATATATATATATATATATAAAAGTTTTTTGACATTTTTTCAGCATGATTTTGATGGGTGGAAATAAACTGAATTTAGTAAAGCAATGAGGTGTAACTTCCTATATGAACAGTACCTAATTTTTGCTAGGAAGTGCATGGAATTATGCATAGCTTAAAAAATTTGCACATTCAAAAGCACAGTAACGGGGTTTTTTTCTGAAAATAAGCATGAAATGCCCCATGAGTATTACAGAATGGCCTGAGTTGGAAGGGGCCTTCAGGCTCATCTTGTTCCCCTACCATGGGCAGGGACACCTCCCACCAGACCAGGCTGCTCAGTTCCATCCAACCTGGCCTTGGACACTTCCAGGAGTGGGGCAGCCACAGCTTCTCTGGGCAACTTGTGCCAGGGCCTGACTGCTCATAGAATTTCTTCCTAATATCCAATCTAAAGCTACTCTCTGTCATTTTGAAGCCGTTCCCCCTTGTCCTGTCACTCCAGACCCTTGTAAATAGTCCTTCTCCATCTTCTTGTAGGCTCCTTTCAGGTGCTGGAAAGCTGCAATTAGGTCACCCCAAAGCATTCTCTTCTCCAGGCTGAGCAGTCTCAATTCTCTCAGCCTTTTGAGTTTGTTCTTTCTTTATAAAGTTTGTTTGAACATGTAAATTTTTTTTATTCTGTTTGCATCTTAAACCAGTTACCCTGTTTTACACCACTGAGATTTAAAAGGCTCTTGTCATCTAGAAATATCCTTAATTATGGAGAGTGAATAAAACAAAAGAGAAATTCTGATGTGATTGAATTTGAAAATATGTGGCCTAATCAGTAATTATGCATAGAAAATGGTGTCGTGCACATTTCTGCTGGTAACTCCTCCACCTGCCACACTCCTACGTACTGTGCCTTTCCCATGCCCATTATAATGAAGACCTTGTGACTGGTGATTTTGGAAGATGTGCTGAGTGCCTGTGGTGGTGTTGATAGGATTGACAGAAGTCCATGTGGGTGTTTCTCATACAGAATATATTCAAACCTTTTGTTGAGAGCCCAAATGTTCTCTGTGGTGCCTGCAGAAGGGCCCTGTTTGCTGATGGTCCCCTCTCATTAGTGCTGGGAGAAGGTCTTGCCTTTCAGCTGGTCTGGTCAGTCCAAATCACCACTCCCTGGGTGTTTCTATGGGTTGCCTGCTCCTTTCCCCAAAAGGGTCTTTTCCTGCTGTCGTTTTGTCTTAGTGTGACATTGGATGGAGCACAAGGATGGTCCCTTTGCTGTGTGGACAGTCAAGCCAGGTGCATCAGTTGAACTGGGTGGGGAAAAGATTTAGCAGAGAACTAAATGTGACTGCAAATGCAGAACCACATATTCCTTCTGTTTAAGTACTGCCTAACTGGACTCTTTAGACTCTTAATGCAGGGGAAAGTCCTGGGGATCACAGATGATGAGCAGGTTTAAAGGGCATATACAAGTCTATGTGTTGATGACCCATTTCTTGCAGAGCTCAATGAGATGAGGAGAAAGATACTGCACCGTGACTGACCTTGAAAGCTGTGACTAGTTCTTGCCTGGACAGATTCCCACACTTTTCCTGGAGGGACCTCATTTCCATAACATCTCACCGAGTGCACTGGCAGAGAGCACAGTATTCTGTCCAGAGGTTTTTTTATTATATTTACTTTTTTTTTTTTTCTTTCTGATTTTGTTTCTCCAGGACAACCTAATCAAATAGCTAACTAAGCTTTTCACCTTCCAGCAATTTTTTTGTTTTGCTTCTCTCAAACCATTCCTTTCATTTCCTTTTGCAGGCCATCATTAATAATTTACTATTAAGTTAAATTTATTTTCTTTTCTTCAGATCTTTATTCTTTCTCTTTGCTGTCTGTATAAGAGAAACATCTGCATGGAATTAGTACCATTTTTTTGTCTGATTATAATTTTAAAATAATTTTATTTCAATAATAAAATACTCATTTTTTAAGTGGGGAGACAAAAAAAGAGTAATGGAATTAAAATCATTCATGACAGTAAATTTGTGGGAGTGCGAGGCACTGCAATGAAGGGAGTATAGGAAAGGCACAGTGACAGTGTAGTAATGATTTGGGTGGTTATTAGCTTGGACTGATTAGCATTTCACACCTTTTTTTAATCTGTACTAAATTGTGCCTTTGGACTGTATCTGAGTGACATTACGCTGTAGAACTGCAGCCTTGCACAATGAGCACGTACCATGTTGTTATGGTATCTGTTCTCTTATTACTTAAGAGCTAAATGGAGACGTGACTGGAGTGGCCCAACTTTCAGCTCTGGGGGCAGGGTATGATTTGCTACCAAGGGATGTTTGCTGTTACGTAAAATGCCTGTCCAAAATTTTGTCTTGAAATACCCTGTGCTACCAGAATGTACTTCCTATTTTTACACTACAGGTTGTTGTCCTGATGTGCATTGTAAGCCTAAATCACTTGCACTTCAGGGCAGGGAAGGAGTCTGCAAATGCTCATGCAAAGAACAGTCAGAAGGTATGGGGTGGGGGGGAGGAATTAAAAAATACATGTTTTTATAAGCCAAACATCTGCCTCAGCCTCTTCCTCCTTAAAACAAGCAAATAAGCCCAAAGATATATTAACATAAATGGTATGTGGTCTGTGTTATGTAGTAGACAAGATTGAATTATTATAATGATCCCATCTGCTCTTAAAATTAATCTGCTAGATGGAAGTCTTTCCTACTGTATCCTGTCAGCTGGTGGTTTCCCAGCAGCATCATGATGGAAGCTGATCCTGACTGGAGATGGCAATTAGGAAAAGATATATTGACAGAATATTTTCCCCTTGAAGATTCAACCTGAGAATTCCAAATTCCCCACTGTCCCTCTGTGCCTGGGACAGTGAGACGCAGGGCACAGAAATGTGTCTGCTCTGCAACAACACTTCATCCTTCAGTGGTTAATGTGTAACTGCTTGGAGCTGTTCTAATGTAAATCAACATTTACTGGGTTTAGGTGCATTATGGAGGAAGTCCTTGGTCCTTGAAAAAGCAAAATCTGCTGAAGTTCTTGAAGCTGCTTCATTGCCTCATTCTTTTCTCATGCTGCTTGGATCCTCTACCTTGGAGTGCGTGGTGGTATTAGCAAGGTTAACATCTAGCCCTCTATAAAGCAGCTCATTGTGTTTCCTTGAGGTGCCTTTTCACATTCTTCTCCCTCCCACTGAAGGATGAAATGTTAACCCCTTTTTCCTCAGCAGATGGCTAGGTAAAGCACGTGCAGAAATGTGAGAAAACTGGGACCCACAGTGGTTTCAAAATGCTAGAGATGCAGAAGCCTGTCTTTTCCCCAGCTGCCTAGCATTGCAGTACAGGGCTGGGATTTAGTGATTTAGAAACTTCTATTTCTGTGTTAAAATGGAAAAGCTGTGGTCCAAGTGAGAAAAAAAACACAAGCCTGTTCCTAAATGCTGCTGCTAATAGTTGATATGGAAAGATGTTTTTTGTGGAAATGTACTGAGTTTGTGGGTGGATGTTGGGGAGAATGTGAACGGTACAGTCTGTCCCAAATCTTCTGTCTTAAGAATTTAGCACCATTGACAAAGCAGTTCTCAGGAGAGAAACATGATTTGGGAACATAATTATGGACTGAAGAAACGCTCTTGTTCTACATCATGATAGTTGGATTCAGCTACTCTGAAGTCACCTAACATGAAATTATCTGCCCCTATTTTTCAGGGCTGAATCAAAAACTGTTCAGTGGCAATGCTTTGATGTTAATGCTGTTCTGCAGTGAGGTGTGGGGATAACTGGGAGAGGCAATGTAGGTAGTGGTCTCCAGTTTGGAGCTCATCTCTGGATCTTGACAGACTTTCCAACCAAATTCTTTTTGCTGATAAAAATTAGCAGACAAGTAAAAAGTTTAAGATGTTAAAGGTGTAGAAATATTGGAGAACAAACATCATTATCAATTTAAATGTCTCCTTGGCCTTTCATCAGGTTAACTTCCAGGGCATGAGCAAACTGGCTTTGGCTGGAGCAGAGTGTGTGTGTGTGTTAGGAAAGGAAGCGTTTCCTTGAGCTGCCACTCACCAGTCCAGCCAGTGCCTGTAGAGGTCACAGTGCTGCATTTGGGTGGGGGAAGGCTGTGAAAAGAAAATGTTTGTGACACTGTTTAGATGGAGTAGAATGAAATGCACCACTTGGAAACACTGGATTTAGCAATGATGAACTTTTAGGGGTTTTGATTTTCACTCTTTCTGTCGTAGGAGTCTTCCCTGACACTGTACTCCCAATTCAGACTTCAGAATACAAATCTACACCAAGTTGCTGAAGGTTACCTTGACAAATTTGACAGGAATCCTTCATCTGTGTGTGTGTGTGTGATGATGGCCATGAGCTCCATGGCTCTCATCATCGTGTAGTCATATTTTCTTCACTTCTAAACTGTCAATAGGAGTGTGTATCAGCTGCTCAAAGACGTTAGCAGGAGCAGTGTAGCTAAAATTACATCGCCCTGAATAATTTCCTTGTAACACTTCCTAACGCAGACAATTACCATCACATTTCAAACACTGAGTGACTTCTGGAAATGGGATGACAAATTTTCCACAAATCCTGCCTAAGTAGGGGTTTGAGTCCCTTCAAAGCTCTGATGTGCAGGATCAGGATCCTTAATGGGAGAACACCTGTGTGGAACAACCATACCTGCCCCAAAGCAGGGCCGTAGAGCTTGTACATGTTCTAGACAGCAGGTGCTGCTTGGGTAGAGGGAGGTTTAGCAGCTGAAAATGAAGAGAGAGGGGCAGGTGAAGGATTAACAGGAATATGAGCATTAATAAGGTCAGAAGAGGGGAAGGCAGGCTCACTGGGGAGATGAGTACGGCTGAAGGTGAATAGCTGAAAAAGAAATTGTTAGTTAATGTGGAAAGATCCCCATTAAAAACTGTGGGAAACAAGGGTGACCACATTCTGTCTCAGGGTATGGAACTGACCTGCAGATCCTTTCTCCAATATTGCTTCTCTCTCAGGTAATGGCTCTGGGAGTGCCGTGACAATGTGGGAGTATTTATCCCCAGTTAATTGCTTTAAAATATTATTATGTTCCTCTATTGCCAGTTGCTATGTAAGGAAGCAGAAAATTATATTTTACTTTTATTGTGCAATTATGTGCTAAATTTTCCTTTTGTTATGTTTTTAATAGTGTAGCTATTTTAAAATAGGGAAGTTATCTCATTCACTGTCAGTATAATGACTTGTCTGCTGGGAAAAAATAACTTTGTATCACTCAGAATTATTTCTTTAATATTCAGAGAATTTTCCTAGGGATTAGGCTTACCAACTAATGAGTTTTTTCTTCTGCTTAGTCATGGAAAAAAAAAAAATCTTTACATATTTACCTCTTCTAGCAATCTCATCTGTCGGGATAGCCAATCCTCCATCAGTTCCTCCTGTGCTTTAGTGTTGTCTTAGTATTTCAAGGAAAGCATTTTTTTGAGTTTTGGGCAATAGATAATTCATAGCAATAGTAACATCAGTTTTTCATCCTGCTGAAGGTGAATTTCCCCAAAAACTAAGCAAACATTAAGGAATATTGATCTTGTTCGGGTCACTCCAGATAGCTGGGAAATCTGTGGGTCTCTCAAGTCTCCTGCATGCACAGAGCTGGGGGACAAAGAATCTGTCTGATAGAATAAGTAACTTCTGGAAAATAAAGTTTGGTCATCATTGGAAACATAAAACCTATCGAGTATTTTATAGGGGTTTTCAGTGTGTAGATTTGTAGAAAAGGGCACAGGGGGAATTACGTGTTCATTTTCTCTACCTGCTGCTTCAGCTGCATTTCATTTCCTGGGTATCTCTCTGAAACCTGCGTATGCTTGGTTTTCCTGTTTATCCTCTGTCCTGTTAGTAGCATATAAAAGAAGTGATTGCTATCTGGATTTGTGTATGAAAGTTACTGTCAGATGTACATGGTGTTATTAGAGATGTTAATTCTTTCCTATAAAATTACTGGGTTTGCTATTTCCTATAAAATTACTAAGGTGAAGCTATTATAAAAAAGGAGCCTTTACAAAAATTCATCTTATGCTCTATCTCTCACCACCATCATTTTCCTTCCCCCAAAGAAATTTTTTTCAGGTCGGGGGATCAAATGTGATATATCAATAGGCAAGGATACAGAATTTTCTAGGGGGATATTTTGTATTTTTTAAGTTGTTAACAGGAAGAAATCAATTAGTTGCAGGCAGTCAAGCTACTTCTTCCCTTTTCCTGCTCAGGAAGAATGACCAGCATGTACAGCTTAAAGAGATTTTGCTGTCTGGCTGGCAGGGGGAAAATACACGTTGTTGAAATGTTTCCTTGCCCTCCACAGCTCAGAGAAAGCAGTGAGGAGTAATTCTGTGTCTGTAAAGGCCCAGTGTAAGGCACACTACTCATTTTACTCTTTCCATGGCAAAACTCCCTGACAAAACCCAGTTCTGTGTCTCTGACAGAAATTGCCACATGCAAAGCCAAGTGACGGGGGTGTGTGGATTGGGGAGCAAGAATTATATCCAACAGCTGCTGTATTAGGCCTCAGAACCGTTAGATTCTCCCGGGTTATAGATGGTGATAAAATACTCACTCTACAAAATACCTGCAATCCAACATTAGAAGTCTTCCCTACAAAGGTTTCCTCACCTGCCACCTGGCAGGGTCAGTCTGTCCTGCCTTTCAGTAGTTAAAATCACCATCGTGGGCAGGCACTGAGCAATCTCAACAGATGAAATAGAGACTTTTTCCAACTAATTGAGAGGCTTCTGCTCAGGAACACAAATATGTACCTTTCATGGTGGGAATAACAGAAAAATCCTAATGCCAGTGTCAAGTGTTCAAGTGGGGCAGAAGCCAAGGAGGATGTAATTGGTGCTTGGCTACCTTTCTCCTGCAAGCTTCAATAATCCTCAGCATTGTGGTGGTTTTCCCTTAAATGTGGTAGAGGGAAATGACAGGTAGTTATTTTCACTATTTTCTGTTTCTATGGAAACCCAGTGTTTGCAGGAACAGTCTTACTGTAAGCTCAGTAATCCTCCCCCGGGGCTCCCAGCCAATGTGGTAATTTAATAATTCATGAGCATTAAGCTTGAATTTGCTGGGAACCAAACTGTGTTGCTTGGAGCTGTTTTCTCAAGGCCAGATTCATTTCCCTCACAGATTTTGTGTTCCTTTCTCTAAGATGTCTTTATAAAATACACTCCATAAACCAAAGCAGTGTACTTTGCTTCGCTTGCTTGTGAACCTGGGGTTATTGCGGATCTGCTGGATGAGAGAGCTCGGGGAAGAACTCCCCTCCCTCCCCCCAAAAAAGAAAAGTGGGGAAAAACCAAACACGCTTCATGGGCACTTGCCTGGAAAGGAGGCTTTTTAAGTAGTCCGTGAGTCATTGTTGAGACACTGCACACTGGAAGTTCAGCAGAGGTGATCCCTCTGTCCGGGGCCCGCTGTGTGTGATGGATTGCTCCGACACTGCTGTGCTCTGGGATCCAGAGTCCACTGCTGGTTTACATTGCAGATGGCAAGGGGGTTCTTCACAGACACCCTTCTGTACACGTGCTTGGCCTTTCTGTCACTCACACTGAGAATGAAGACATTCCAGGGATCTCGGGGAGGTTTTGTTACTATATCATTCTTGCAGCACCTCTCAGGACCTAGTTTTTTTCACAAGAGTATGAGCAAACTCAAGCAACTCTAGAAGGTAATAATGATAAACTTGAAAAGCTTTTTACAGAGGATGCTCCTACTGCTTAAATTGTCTTTCAAGAGAAAAATCCACCCAGTATTTGTGACAAGGGGAAATGAATGAAAAGTTGATACACACATGCGCTTTCTTCATGAACAGGAGGGCATGCTCATGAAATAAGGGTCCAGAAGGCCTGCTACAAAGTTTGTGGCCTTCTTAGAAAGTCTCCACAGGTGGTCTCAAAAGCATCAGGCTGTGATGCTGTCCTGGAGTGACCATTTCCATCACTGAGCATAGTATTGTTCTTGTAGTTGACAACTATGAGAGAGATTTTGGCAAATGGAATGAAAATAAAATTCTATTTTCTTTTCCTGCATCTGGTGTAAGGTTGTATAAGCAAATACAAGACGCTTCCTGTCATTACTGTCACCTGTATTGCAGGATGCAGCACAAACACGGAGCCAGGGCAGCACAGGCACCTTTTCCCTCTGGCTCCACACAGGCTCTTGGAGAAGAGTAATTGCTTTCTGGAAAACTGGCTAATGCTGCTGCCCTGGGGCTTGAAAACCACTGTACTGGGTCAGGGAACTTCCTCTCTGCCACAGAACAGCTTTCCAACTTAATCCATGCAAATATTACCTTGTCCAAACTGGAAAGTTTAGAGGCTGTAGTTCAGTTTCCTCTCCCCCTCCTGCCCCCACCAAACCCCAGGAATCTCTTCCATGGTGTTTCCCTTCTAACTTATGAATGTTTTGAAACAAGCTCCCTTTTGCAGATTTAAGAGCATGCTTTGATCATATGCCAGTAATTCCACTCACCTGGTCCACCTACTGTCCTGGCAGAGCAGGTGCCCAGTGGCAGGAAGAACACTGCATTCCATGGCACTGATGAGGGGAACTGCCCAAAATGTGTGCACAGCACCACAGGGATATTTTGAAGGCAAATGTTGGCAAATATTGTCATAGAGAGTGATGAGCTCATCCCAAGCTCCACCCTGAATGATCTGGGCTTGCAGTTTGTAGAGTTTGTTCTTGAGATTTACCTGGGACTAAAAATGGTGCTTTTACAGTAACATCTTAAAGCGTTTATGATACTCAAATGCCCACTCAAATTTTATTCTAGAATTATTGTCAGACGTATTACCACTCATGAAGAGACTAGAGATTTATTTTTTTCGGTGGGGTGACAAGAGGAGAAATTAAACAGTATCTTGCTTATCCCCGTTTCATAACTAGCAGGACTGAAAGGCGGTGAACTCTGCTGGCTATGCAGGTCTTTGTAGCTTATTCCTGCCAGCTTCTGTGACAGCATTTTCAGATCTTTACTTTGTATGCAGGTAGTGTTTTTTACCTGGGAGATGCTGAAAGAAGATCAAAGTCTAAAAAACAAGTTATTATATTATCTTCTCCGCTACCCTATGACCCTTTTCCTTGTGCATTTCTACATGTGTCGTGGGACCAATGTGTATTTTAAAATAACCTTTTTTCTTAGAAGGGATTGGCCAGATGCTGGGTTCTGAAAACCCAATTAAATACAGCTTTTTAGAAGGGACTGAGGTATTTGTAAAAATATTGGGGTCTTTTCAATGTTCCCCCAAATTTATCTGGAAATAAGTTCTTTGAAGAAAAATGAGGGAACATATTTGTACCTTTTCCTTTCAATGGCATCTTGGAATAGAGAGGGTGAAGGAGGTATTTATTTCTAGGAAAAATGGCTGCTGAACCCTTATTTTAGGCAAGGGGAGGATACAAGATATAAGGTTTCTGCTTAAGGAGATTGAAGCCCTAATGTGTTGCTGTCCCTGCTTCAGAAAACCAATTTCCTATACTCTGTTAAAGAATTAATTTTTTTAATCCATGTTCTTTATCAACAGTTTCCAATTGAAACAGAAAATTGATCTTCAGACTCTCTCTGGACTACCCCAGCTTTGGCATTATCCAGTTATTAATGCTCTACCTACATTCACAAATTGATGCTCAATCAGGATTTCTGCCTTTCAATGCCCCCCAGTAATTAAACCTGCCCAGGAGTTAATACAGGGGCTCACCAGTCCATCCCAAGCTCTGCCAGGCCTGTCCTTTGGTTGTCATCTTTGCAGGTTATGCAAAAACCCTCAACAACAAAAACTCCCCGTGGGCACAATGCCACTCCTGCTCAACCAGCAGTAAATGTTGTCCCTGTTTGCCCCCTCCCTCCTGCTGGAAATGTAATGTCCAAACCATTGATGGCTTCCTTCCTTTCTGCAGAGACAGATGCCAGTTCAGGATGGTCCTGCTTTTCACTCAGCTCGGGGCAACCAAGAAGTGAGACACTACACTCCTTTCATTTTTCCTTCTTTTCAAAGGAAGGAACAAGAAGCTGTTTGACTTGGCTTGTCAGAGCAATGGTTCTTATATTTGAGTAGCTTCAGCAATTACTAATCATGAGAGTGATTGTAAACCCAGAGTTATTGCTGCACAAGAGGTGGTTTCACTCTGACGGGAGTTAGCACAGGAGGGGATGGTGCAATTAGGGTAATTGGAGGTTGCTTATAGCACATAGGAATAAATAAGCTTTTGTTTAAGATACTGCTACTACTGTGGCACGTCTTAGTCTGAACTCAGCAAGGTAAAATGCGAATTCTTTTCTCTCTTTTGGTGCATTTATCTCTGGTTTTATGCGAGAGAACTGATTTTGGTGTATTTTCTGAATAGCTGAAAATTAATAATTATTGGGTTGCTGGCTCTTTGGGGTTGGTTTTGTTTGGTTGGGGTTTTTTCTATAGTAGTAATTTAGTCTAGATTCTACACATGCACTTGTCCTTGTGCAGAACATAAGCTCGAGAAAAAGGCGTGCTGAAAACTGAATTCTTTCAAAGGACATAGCTCCCAAAATAAGAACTCAAATTACTGAACTCCCATTGTTTTTTTACCCTGAATGTGTGTATTTTTCTCTGAAAACAGAGCTGTAGTGACAGATGAAGGCAGTGGATCTTCAGGTCATTGAAAACAGGGTTATTCTTCCAGATTTGCTTTGACATAGAAATGGATTTGCAGTTGTAACGTGGGAGCAGCTGAGACTAACTAGTTCATGATGTGGGTCACCAGTGTAGAAAGGTTCCTCTTCCAGGGATACAAACATTGTCAGCACCAGTGAGAGTAGTTTCTGCAAACTGTTCCTGATCAGTAGTGACAAAGATCAGAGAAATGCCAGAGATGAGAAGCAAAACTGCAAGTTTAGGAGAAATGACCTGCAAGGAAAGGCAGGAGAACTGGAGGAGGCTTGGGCGAATTCCTTGTCCTGTTCCCCTGGTCTCAAATGCTGTGCTTAACTCAAAGTCCCCTGAATTATTTAGTCATACAAGCTCGAGAGGACCCAAGGAGGGACTGGAGATGATGGAATTTGAAGGTTGTTACTGAGGTAGTGCTGGAATAATGGAACAGTTGATCAACCGGCAGATGGGAAGGATGATGACCTGCTTCATTTCATCCAGTGGAATATAGGCACGGGAACCAGATTTCCTCTAGGGCTCTAACAAGGAAAAGGTGAATTGCAAGCTTTAAAATATTTCCACTTATTAATGGAATAAAACCTTGCAAGAGGCTATCAAGCGAGTCTGCAGAATATCCCTCTTTGGATGTTTTGAAAGCAGACTAAGTAATACAACTTTTGGTAATAAATGAAATATATATATATAGAAATATCAAAGACTTGGCACTCCCTTGTCTGCCATTGTCTGAGGGACAGCCTGCACAGGATTTTGTGGCATACAGTACTGTACTCAGCTTCTGTATGGAAAAGAAATGCTCATTAATGCTGAAATAATTAAAAGAAAACCCTGTGTTGAAAGTTCAACAATATATCATACTGGAAATTCAATAACAGCAATTACATATTATATTTTAAATTATATGTTAGGTAGATAGAGGTAAGCACAAAGACAACTATGAAGAAGAAATAGTTATAAATGTAGTATAACATACTGAAGTTGTAATGTTGTCATGCTTTCCACTTAGCACATCACAAAATTCTTACTAAAGTATTTTAAATTACCGTGTCATTAAAGCATTTGCTAAAACATCCTTAATTTAAAAATTGGGATCTCAAAGTAGTTGTAGGTAAAGAATCATCAGATACCTGTTTCTGGTGGATTCTTTGTGGCATTTAATCGGTCTCTGAGGTTATAAGAATTTGCAGCAAATTAATTAGAATTATAACTGAATGGGTTTGTGGGATACGTGGAGATTGGAGTATTGTGCTTGCAGAATGAGGACCATTCCAGCAAAAGCAGCAATTCTGAAAATATCTCAATACTTATAATGAAGGGGTGGCCTGAGCATCCAGCACAGTGCTGTGGTGGAAAGGCTGGAACGTGGTGTCTGATACATTACAGTGGGATGGGGAGGGACTTGGCTTTGTGTGTGTGGAACACACAGATGTGTGTGTTGGTGTTTGTGGTGTAGGTGGTACCAGGACCAGACTGTCACAGTCCTACAGTTCTATAACTGGTCATGAACTGCTGTGGAAAAATTGCACTGTTGGCTAGTTCTATAAAGAATTCCAGCACTTTTTCTTGAATATCTTACCAGAGTTAAATTGCTGACTTGTTTGGGGGGCTGTCACTGCTACCCTTGCCCTGTAAGAAATGAGCTTTTCCAAAGGGCTCTTTAACATAAGGGAGAAAAAGTAACAAAAAGCAGTGGTTGTGCACTGAAATCAGGCGCTTCTGAGCTGGTGATAATCTGTGTGGATTAGCAGAAGGGATGAGTGGCCTTTTGGAGCAAACTGCCAAAGGAGGCAGTGTATACACTGTGTTTTCATATTTTTCAGGCCAGCAGTAGATAATATGCTGGAAAATGTGTCAAATAAAGGTTGCTGGAGTTGATGCAGTCGTACTGGATAGAGTTGAAAGGATCAGTGTTATAACAGAGCTGGAACTGGAAGATTTGATGATGTGCCCTCGTTTCATTTCTGTGAAAATCTAGTAAAATTCTGATCAATACTCAGTGTGGTCTTGCACACTGGAGGAAAAATTACTCATCAAACTTACTTTTACACATAAATTCTCTGTCTTAAGAAATAATATGAATGTCCATGTCTTACCATCCATAATAAGGATTGTTCATTTGGCAGTCTGGTTATACATGCTGGGTTTATTCATAGAAGGGCTGATTAATTTGATTGTTAAGAGTTATATCAATTGAACCTTAATGTACTTGAATTAGGATATTGCTTCTATAAATACTGTATGTTAGAGGAGATTGCTTAATTTGTATTCTTGTTACTTTTAGTTTTGAGTGGATTTTAATGAACTCAGTTTTACCAAAGGCCCTCAGCAAGTTTGCCTTTGCCTGGAGGAGTTGTAATGTGTTCAGATTCTGTGCTTCTTATATTCACATTATTTTAATGTTATTGCATCATGAATATGCATCAACACAATGTTTTCACAAGCGGAGTACTTACGGTTAAAAGTCTTCTGTGCTATTCCGTGTCGTTTTAGGTAGATCAGTGATTAGTTTCATATACTTTGGAATTATAACAACCACTGCATCTTTTTTAATAAAACCCATACCTACCTGTGTTCTTCTGTTGAAGCTTATAATTTTTTTCCTATTGTTTGTTTTCCAGTGAGAGGTTTATGGTGAGGTTAAACAAGAACGGAGGCCCCAGGAACCCGGAGAAGATAGACCGAATGTGTGCACTTTTCACAGTACGTGTCTTCCCTTCCCTCTGCCCTTACAGGAGTGTGCTTGGAGATTACTCACCCTGTGGGGAGAGAAACAATTCTTCCTTGACAGTATATTGAGCAGAAAGGAAGCTGTTCCTGTGTTTTGTTGTGGTTATGACTTAATGTTAACATAGAAAATGAATGTAGTTCTAAATTATTTCTACGGCTAGGTAAATAATCTGAAGTACTTCCTTTGAAAGGCATTTTCTTCCTGCTTATAATGTGAAATTTTTAATATTTTCATTGCATGTGCAGTCCCCTTAGGTAGCAGGACACAGGGAAAGGCTGTGCCAGCCTGAACCAAAAACAAGGCACTTTTCTCAGAGTCAAAGTCAGACAAACAACTACAACAACACACAGAGGAAACTGGGAAATTCTCCAGGCAGACTTTTGTCACGGCCCACTGGAGTGTCCCAGCCCCAGGTGGGTGGTGCAGGACTCTCCCAGCTCAGGAGCACGGGGTGTGATGGCACAGAGAGACCAGGACGTGCTGCAGAAACAGCAGCCAAGCTGAGCTACAGGGAGTTGGTTGGAATGAAGGGAACACTGTGACATCCAGAGGTCCCCCAGCAGGGCTGTGCAAAGAGCCACCCCGTCCTGAGGCACAGCAGGTACCACCAACTGCACCAGCACTCTTTGAGCCTCTGTGCCAAAAAGACAGGAGAAGTAACACCCATCTGGCTCCTGCAAGATGATTCCTCATTTGGGAATGAAACTACCAACTAAGACTTATTTCCTCTTGATGCTTCAGACTCCTTGATGCTTCAGACTCACCCCTCACTGAACTGCCTTCTTGTTGTATAGTCTTGATTTTACTGAAATGGAATCATAGAATCACAGAATGGTTTGGGTTGGAAGGGACCTTAAAGATAATCCAGTTCCAGTTCCCTGCCATGGGCAGGGACACCGTCCACTAGACCAGGTTGTCCAAAGCTCCATCCAGCCTGGCCTTGAGCACCTTCAGGGATGGGGCAGCCACAGCTTCTCTGGGCAACCTGTGCCAGAGCCTCAGCCCTCAGAGTGAAGAATTTTTTCCCTAGTCCTCATCTAGCCCTGCTCTCTGTCAGTGTGAAGTTGTTACCCCTTGTCCTGTCCCCTCATGCCCTTGTCAGTAGTCCCTTCTGCACTGGTCTTAAGTTATGTTTAAAATCCCCTCAGAATTCCCTCTGAATCATATGTCAGACCATGATTTTGTCTGCCATTTTTTCTCAGAATATGAAAATTTGGAGATGTTGAAACTTAACAACCCATCACAGAATAACTGTAAGGAATATCAGATCCCAGGTGTGATAAACACCTTCCATCGTGTCTCACCTTTAGCTCTGTGACAGAAGTATTTTTCACTTCCTTCAGTGAAGAAAAAGGATGGCCAAGTGCTTTGGTATAAGCTTTGGTTCTGGTAGTGGAACCTTCCAAAATCAGGCAGGGCTGGACACTGACACAGATTTCCAGCACTGTTCCATTCTTTCCTTTAAGAAGACAGTGGAATTTCTCCTCTTAAGGAACAGAGTGTCTCCATCCAGGTGTAGAGGTGCTCAGTTTTGCCTCCATCTGGGGAGAAGACACGTGGGTCAGTATAAAAGTAGCCCTGGCATGGCTGCTGACCTCAGAGCAGCTCAGGTTTTGGTACCAGTAGAGAAGTGCTGCCTGCCCATTAAAGTGAGGTAACTGTGTCATGGTGTTTCCATTGGTGCAGATCACTCCGTGGTCGGGAACTCAAAGCCAAGGGTCCCTCTGTGCCAAGAGAAGGTGGCCAGGGAGCTGCAGCTCTGCTGTCTGGAGATGCCATAGGAAGGAGTGGAGGAGTAAGGGTTGCCCTAAGGAACATTCCCAAAAGGCAGGACAGACCTGTTTTGTATTGAGTTTGGCACTTTCATACGTCTGAGGTTCATCATTCTGGAAAATCTTTTCCCCATCAAACTTCCCGTTCTACACCAATGCCACACAACTATGGGTCAACTTTTTGGAACAGCTCTCCTGCTTCACTCTGTGGTGAACAGTTTGAAACGGTTTTGCTCTGGTGATCTTCTAACCAGGCTTTACACCCTTGAAAAACAGTGATATACTGCAGCCAGGGATATAGCATAGTTCCAGGAGAGACCTGCTGGGTATTGTGAAAAAGAGTCTGAAAGAGGCCAGTCCAGAATGTTGTGACAGTGCTGCTCTGCAGCGCCTCTCCCAGGTCCCCTTCCTGTGTCACTACACAAAAATGCCAAAGCTGGTGGAGCATCAGCTCTCCCAGGGGCTCACACTCCATCCTTCTGTCTGGGCAGGTGCTTAGATGCTCTCACTCTGTCTGCTAGAACATACACTCTACATAACAGGAATTGTAACTGGAAAAATTACCTGTGCAAAACCCAGCGCTCTTCTGGTACAGTATTTTTTATCAGTGTATTCAAAGAACTTTCCAAAGTATATCATAAAAGAGCAACAAGTAATTGCTTTTTTTGTGAATAACCATTTTATCTTCAGTGGTTCCATCTGATCATAATTTCTTAATTATGAGATGCTTCCATGATAAGATAATTCTATTACTTTAAGGTTTGTTCCCAAGCTTGTGTTCATCTTCACTTTAAATCTATTCTTTTATTTCCTTGCCCTCCCTCACCATGCTGCAGTATCTTTCAAAAACTCGTCTTTCCCAGAGGCAAGAATCTCATATCTTAGAAAATTCAAGGGATCCCTGTCTTTTCCTGCTCTGTTACTTCCAGGACTTCAGCTGTCTCCTTGTGTAAGATCTCAGAATTCTGCAGGTTTTGGTTTCACATCTGCTGTCATGTCATATAGCAAAGGTGAGAAGCTGCTTACTCAGAAGATCAAAGCTCGCTCCAGCAAACCTCAGCCTATGCACTCTTGAGAAACATTCCTGGCTCTGAATTAAAACAGAACCACACAGCAGAAGCTTGTTATTGTTGTTCTTCCTCCCTGTGGCCTGTGAGGTTGGCAACCGAATTCAGTACCTAATTAGTAGCAGACTGGTATCCTTGATTCCAGTGGTTTGGGGTGGTTGTGATGGTGTTTGGGTCTTTAACATACAGCCAGACCTTTCTAGAAACCAGCCTTGTGAAAATTTAACCATTATTGTAGAGCAATTCTTTTCCATATCCAATATTGGGGACAAAATTTAGGGGTGATTTTCGGGAAAGCCATTCACTCAGAATTATAATGTAACTATTTTATTTATGAACCGGAATAACAGAAGAAGCAGCTCAGAGGGATGTGGGAAATACCCACCCAGTCTATATAGTCCTAAAAACGCCTTTCCGCCTTTATTTCTGCTGCACACAAGTGAACACTGAATGTAGTGTGTCCTCTTCTGGTCCATCATATGCATGGATTCTCTGCAGAGGAATTATCTGAAAACTTGAGGGGTTGAGGCTTTTGGTTGTTTGGTCCATGTCATAGTAAGAATTTCCTGCCTTGTAAAAAGCCCCTGTTGTACAAGCTGAAATGCGGGGCCATCTGGGCTCACCGTTTTTGTCTTTTGACTGTGACACAGAGTGTTTTTTTGTGAAACTGAAAAGCAGCTAGAGTGTGAACCCATCAATATGTTCATGCCCTGCCATTTTCTGATGTTTTGACAGCTGCCCTTTAAAAAAATAGTTCTTTAAATTGCTGTTAATTAGAACTGGTAATCTGATAGTATAATAAAATTCCCCCTGTCAAAGCACAGATTTTCAAGAATCTATTGCTCTCTAGAGCCTTAAGCACTACCTCTGAGCTTTTTTGCTCTTTGAAATGTCTTGTGAGGTGCTACTGAGATTAAAACTATGTCAAATCCCCTCTTGGTGTGGAACTTCATGTCTCCAAGACAGGCAAGATAAAGGCTACCATATGCTGCTACACTGTATGTTGGTGATGGAGAAAGCCTAGAAAGTGTGTTCCCTTCTTGGAGCAGCAGCAGAATAAAACTTGCAGAGAAAATGCTAAGGATGATTTTTATAGCTTAATTTTTTTGGCTCAGGAGAGACACGATCTGCTCTTTAGCAAGATCCCAAGCAGTGTGTTTGCAGCTCCCTGCATATGCTGCTCTGGGAAATACGGTGCTACTTTTAGAGGGAGGAAGGACAGCCACGGATTTATGACTTGCCTGCTGTAATTTAGCAATATAACACGTGGGAAAGAGATTGAAACCTCTCCTTACAATGAATTCTCTTTGTGTCCAGTTCTCAGTCACTGTGCCCAGATTTTATTGTGCTTCGTGTGACGGTAATCTGGAGTTCCATTGCCACCATAACTTCAGTTGTTGAGATTTGGTTTCTCAAGTCACATGGGAAAGAAATACGCTGTGTGCCTTAAAGTTCATGTTTTAGCTCTCAACAAAATGCAGTTTTTAATTCAAAATTGGTTCAGACTAGGAATGACAGACTTTAGATGTCCACAGTTTAAACTTCCTCCCCACTTTTATATAAAAATTCCATTATTTCCTTTTACAGTTGTTTTATAACCTCTTGGTTGGGGAGTTTTTTAAGCAAAACCACAAGACTTTATCTGAATCTGGGACTGTTCCAGTTAATTTTTGCATACGGAATAGGTGACAGTAAGATGGCAACACTTAATAGAGTGGAGGAAGAGGGGGGAGGGGTTGCTGTAGAGCATGAGGAGCCTCTTTTCATCAGTCTAAAACATGGATGAATATTCTCACAGGACATGGTATCTGTTTAAAATCTTCTTGTCTGGTAGGTTTAATAGCATAAGGAAAACTTGTTGAACAGTGCTAATGTTTTTAGAAAGAAATGTTTCTTAACTCCTTGTTTTTAAAAAAACAAAAAAAAAAGGCAGAGAAATGTCTCAAAGTTGATATTTGCTTATAAAATTATCCATGAAAACTGCAACATGCCAAGGAAATTGCAATTAAGACATCTTCTAAGTTGTAAATGCAAAATGCTGCAGTAATGAATTATTGAAAAGTGTTGTGTATTTTTTGAATTTATTTCTTTATTGTTAAATGTTTCTCAGGGTCAGTAATACTTCCTTGTCTTCACTAACTCCAGCTTTACTTTCGCTCTTCTGTAGTTTCCCCTTTTCCTGGTTTTTTTTCGGGTTTTCTTCAAGCCAGTTTTCAGAATTTTTGCCCTGTTTTTCTGTTGCATGGAATTTCAGAGTTTCCATCCATGTGTGTAGTTGCAGGCACGTTTGTTGGAAGAGCAGAGTATTCCTTTTAATGTCTCTGTTTTTTCCACTCTTCCAGGATCTCAGCAGCAAGGACATGAAGAGGGATTTGTACATAGTTGCCCATGTAATCCGAATAGGTACAGTATGATTTAGAGCTTGAAATAGGAATCATTAGCAATGCTTTTGGAGGATTTTTAAATGTATGTTTTAATTAGCTGGCTTTAACCACTTAGAAAACTCAGTCATAGAGTGACTAGCATTCAGACCATATGGAGCTAAGTGTTAGAAAGTTCCTGATGGCTGTTTAACAGTAACTTTTTTTCTTAGTCTGAAACAAAATACTTGATTAAACACCACATTTAGGGCAGAGGGACAAACTAAAAAGGCTTTTTGTTTCAAAATTTCAAATGAGGTCTCTTTACTGGTGATTATAGGTAGTTTACAGCACAGGACAGCAGCTTTCCTGACCATCCATATCTACTAAATCCCAGGCTGTTGGACAAATACATATCAAGGTCTGCTTTCTACTGTAGGAGTCTGTGGTGCTTTCAGGAACCCACACTCGAGTTTAAGGAGATGCCTAAACTCGAGTTTAAGGGGCATGGGTTTCTCTGACTAATTGTCAGCCAGGTTAGGCTTCATTTATTCTTTTTGACACTTGCAGTTGCAAGAATGGGAAGTATTTATGACTGACGTTGAATTTAAAATGTGTCTTGCAAAGTAGAGTGCAGTGCTCAAAGTTGTTAGCCCAGCAGAGTGTGTTTAAAGTGAATTGAATTGCTGGAATCTCTTGTAGGTGAAAAGTGTTGGATAGAAAAAAGTTCAAGAGGATATAATCAGTTAGTAACAGGTTTAAATGGATCTAAATTATTAGTGTCTGTACTTCCCCTGAGAAATTAGCAATTACATATTTTATCTATGGTAAGTTTAACTTGTTTTAAATATGAGACCTAAAGTGTTAACAACATACAGTGGGAATAGCAGAGAGTTTCTTCAGCTGTATTATTGTAAGGGCAGTAGTGCAGTGTCACTGATGTGTTCGGGCTTTCAGGTGACTGAAGAAGGGGCAGGCAGTGTTTGCAGGGACAGGGTGTTTAACCCTCTGGCCAGCCCACTCACTGCTCTCGCCCATTGCCAGCCACAGCCTTTGGGAGGTGCAGCAGCTCTGAACAGCTTAGTTTGTGTTGTCCTGTGAACGACAACGTGCCTTCCAAGCTACAGATGACTCTGTTATCGCTGGATGTGACTAATGAAGCTTGTAGAAAGATACGCTGTATTAACCTTGGCGCTGGACAAATTGCTGGGTGTAATGTTACAAGTTCACTTAGATTATCACAGTGATTTTTCTGGCCTTGGCACGTTTTAATCTATTTAAAAACTGCCTGAATAATAGGAAGTGAGTCACTGAGCAGCTTTGCACCTCAGAATTCTCCTTCCTGCACTCCAAGACAAACATGATATATGACCAATATATGATATATATTATACACCATGTATAAAGTGAAAATTTGTGTAAGCACTGAGCTATAAGGGAAGGGCCACAGTGAATGTGTGTGGATCAAATTGGTGAGTACAAGCTGTATTCTTGGCTCAGTCCAGAGATGATTTGTAGTCAGCCCTTCTGGATGCAAATACGAGTCATGGAGCTGCAAATCAAAGATGGCCAGACATGACTCTGCTCACTTTGCCCGTGACTGTTCTGTTCAGCCCAATGAGGTGATGGACCTTAATTAAAGCAGCCCAGGGGGTCAGGTGGGTTCAAGTGGACCTCTGGGTTTGAGACTGTCCAAGAGTGAAAAGTTGTGGATTGACCCTGGCTGGACTCCAAGCTGCTCTATCATTTCTCAACAACAAGACAGGGTTGGGAGTTGAATAAGATGGAGGAAAACTCATAGGTGAAGGCCAGAGCAGTTTAATAAAGCAAAAGCAAAGGCCACGTGCAGAAGCCAAGGGGAACAAAAGATTGATCCTTTACTTCTCATCAGCACTCGATGTCCAGCCACTTCCCAGGGAGCAGGGCTTCCATGCATGGAGGCTGTTCCAGAACAAAAACCTGGGAGTAACAAATGCCTCCCTCTCCTCCTTCATTCTCTTTGCCTTTATTGCTGAGCAGATATTGCATGATTTGGAACATCCCTTTGGTCAGTTTGGGTCAGCTGTCCTGGCTGTGTCCCCTCCCAAGATCTGCCTCTCCTCCAGCCTCTTGGTGGGGGGGAGTGTTGCAGAGGCAGCCTTGATGCTGTGCCAGCCCTGCCCAGCATCTCTGGTGTTCTGGGTGGGGAAAACCAGCTCCATCTTCCCCAGACCCAGTGCAGAAGTGTCAGGCTGCAGGCTGGAGGTGAAAATCTCTGTAAGTGTGTGTGCTCAGAGGGGTGATGGAACAAAATACATAGGATGGCTGCCTGTCAGGCCCTAATGTTTTAATTTGTCTTCATTCTAGGTCGTATGTTGCTAAATGATTCCAAGAAAGGGCCCCCTCACTTACACTATCGCCGCCCCTACGGCTGTGCAGTGTTGAGCATCATGGATGTGCTTCAGTCAATCTCTGAAATAAAGGAAGAGAAGGATTTTGTTCTCAAAGTTTACACGTGAGTAACTCCTGGAAGGAAGTTTTTTGCTTCTTTATTTTTGCAGCAGCTTGTAGAAAATAATGAACATTATACACAGATATTTCAGGTGTGTGAAATGCTTCAGAAATTATTGAATATTGTCTATGTGATATGCAAAGCTGCTCTTTTATTAATGTGATTTATTTGAAATCTGCTGAGCTCAAACCCCAAAAAATACGCTGTATTTCCGCTTAGGAAGGGAGCAGTTACTTGTGCCCCGTCTCCTATTCCTTGCCAGTCATGGTGACCAACAAAGGGGAGCAGAAAACAACTGAAGTTGACAGTGTGTGACCTAAAAACTCCAAACAAATTGACATTTTTGGAGCAAAAATCTGTCTTCAGTTATTTGTGATTTTGAACTTTGAACTAACAAATTCTTATTATGAAATGTGGTCTCGCAGTTGTAATAAAGAGGCCACAGACGAACTGTCTGCAGACTGCAGGGAATATTTAAATCTCTTGTCAGTGAGGATAAATACTGGCAAGATCTGCTTTGCAGATGGGCTGAGATACAGCTGACACTGCTTTGTGGTCTGTGGCCACAGCAATAAGATCATTTGCCGGGTTATGGAACTTTGTTATTCTTTGGGAAGTGCATTCAGCAGCAGCAGAACTGACCTTCAAGGGAAACTGTAAATGAAAAAATGTCTTTTACTGTTCGCTGAAAGATTCTTGGACGTCTCTTCATACATTAGAAATCTCTGAAGTCCAAATAGAAGTCTCTCAGTCAGCTCCTCCATTCTTCCTTTGCCAACAGTTATGAAAACTGGAGCAAAAATGTCAAATTACAGGGAAGAAAATGGTAATCTCTCTTCTCTCTGTTGGTAGAATCTGGATAATTTTGGCCTTTTTTCACCATTCAGTTTCAGCTTATCTCCGACCACTGGGTTTTGGTGTGTATAGTTCATGTTATACTGTCCTTGTAGATATGGTGTTAATAGATTGCAACTGCAACATCTTCAATGTTTACAGAGATGGAACATTCTGATTGTCACATTTCTAGTTTGGTGCCCTTTTAATGCACCTTTAGCTTCTGAATCACTGGAAAACAGAAGAGAAAAAACTTGTTAAAATACTGGACATAAGTCACACAGCCACTTAGAGCTGGTGCAATGGCACAATTAAAATTACAGCATAGAGAGCTTCCCTTTTCTTCCTCTTCACATGGAGTGTTTTGCTGCCATGGGTGCCCTTCACACACGCAGAGTACCTGCAGTGCCTGCCCAAAGGCCCAGGCAGGCTGTCCCAGCTGTGGTTCTTCTCCTCTGCTCCCCCCAGCCCTGGTTTTCATGTCCCCCACGCAGCCCTTGCTGCCTTCCCAGAGGGGAAGGAGAGCCCGTAACAGAACTCAGCTCTGTAATCAGATGCTTGTCATTTTTTATCACTATTACCACTCTCTTGGGTTGTTTTAAGTCTTGTACATCATCCTTTTACGTTCCTGCTGTTTGGAGGGCTCCCTGTAAACCTCCAGCAGAGATACTGAGAAGGGAATGTGGATATACTGAAGGGCACCAGCTTGTCCCCTCTGCAGCTTTGACTGCTGTTGGTGGTTGGGGCAGAGTTGTCAGAGGTTTATCTCTTGCATCTTTTCTTTGTGCATTTCTTTAGCCACCCCCCTCCCCCGCCACCACCTTTTCTTGCTTTGTTAGGCTGAAATGGAAATGACAGAGTTCTGTCCTTTATAAGTTTTAAATTGAATGTGAATGCTTAAACAGTGCTGAACTGATTTTCTTACCTGCTGCTCTCATTCTGATTACTGCTAAAATGCCTCGGGCCAACTCAAAAACATCATAAAGATGAAATAAGGAGGGAGGTGTATTTGTGTTTTTCAAGGAGCAGTAAAAAGTGTTCCTTTTGTACACTGCCTGGCTAGAGCTTACAGCTGCCACCAGCAAGGCAGCCAGCAGCCAGCCAGGAAAGCTTTTCACAGGGAGAAGCTGGAAAAAATTGGAGAGACTGAAAACCTAACAAAGGCTGAAACAAATACATGGTCTTTCAATGAGATTTTGCTGGATCCACAAGAGAGAATGCTTATGGGAGGGGGGAAAAAAAATCAATTTACTTCACCAGTCTTTCTCAGCTTGCCTTATTATTGTTAAAGGTTTATGCCTGAAAAATACTTCTTTCTGACAATTGAGATTTTCCTCTTTGTTAATCCCACAGTCATGTTAAAATCTCACTAAGAGGATATAGTACCACAGCTGTAGTTATAAGCTCATTATGTAAAAGCATAAAGGTTTACTTTTATAATTCTTTTTAATATACATGTAAAATATTTAAAAAGAGAGATGGAAATTAAATTCTCAGTCCACTTTTTTAAATCACTTGATTTCATTTTTTTACATTTTTTTCATGACAGCTTTTGCTCATTGTAGGTTACTCTTTTTGTCAATCTTACCATTCCCTAAAAACTTCATGTACTTCTCTTTCCTATTATATTTTTTCAGTTTTATTTTTTGTCCTATTTTATTTCTCCTTTTTTTCCCTCCTTCTCCAGCACTAGCTCTTAAAATTCTTTCTCCTTAATGCCTGAATGCAATTCCCTTTTGATATTCCACAGTTTCTCTTTGCCCAGCTGGACAAGAGGGTACATCCCATTGCCATCCTCAGCTGGGGGATGGCAGACAGTCCAAGTGGTAAATCTACTGCAGAACCGGCTGACCTCAAAAGGTGATGGGTGGCTCAGGAGGAAATTCCTGTTTAAAGGAGGAATATATTCTGTTATACATTTGGTATTTGGACAAGTGAAACGTGAACACCATATAACACATTCCAAGCAAGTGTTTTCAGGCCAGCTTGCAGTTCAGTCAAACCTGGGAGAAAATCCTTCCTCTTTGTGCTCGGGAAGTGCAAAGCGCAGCTTACTTTGGTACCTGGTCCAACACTGGCTTTAAGGAATCTTTACAGTTTGTTGCTTTTGGGATAACCAGCTTGAAGAGGTGGTGGGAAGAGACAAAAATCTAAGGCAGAGAGAGCAGGTCCAGAGTGGATTAGGCAAGTTTAAGAACAACAGATCCTTAAACAGAGGACCAGGAACAGAGAGGGATGTACACTCTGTCATCCCATATCCAACCACCTCAGGCAGGGTACCTGAGCGTGGTTGCTCATCTCCCCTGCCCATGTGCTACATCCTGTGGCCACTGGGGGAAGCTTTTTGTGCCTTCAGAAGTTCTTAGCAGTGAGCTGAGGTGTCTGTTACCTAAACCCACCGCAGGGAAAGGAGGGATGGTGGCATAGGTGGAGCTAAGGTTGCAGGTCGGATGATCTCAATCCAACTGCACCAGATAACCCAGGAGTACAGGAATACAGCCTGATCAGTTAACCAGTTAATTAATTGATAAAATGAATCAGTTAATTAAATAAATACTTTCAGATGGCAGAGTGGAAGGAAGTAACTACTGATGATTTTTCTCCATGTTTTCTTGTTTTACTGTCTGTACTCTGTGTTTCATTTATTCCAAGTTGTCTCTGTCCCTTTTGCAGTTACAATAACATTTGGGGGATGTCAGTAAGTGCCATAACAGGCTTTGTGGGTTATCTCATTATTCTTGGCAGTATGTGGTTTAGTAATGCAGAAGCTGTAGGAAATTACCTACTACTACTTGTTCTAGATAGCCCTAATTCCTTCTGCCATGCTATTCTTCAGCGTCACAATGCAGCAAACCAAAAAATCCCTCCTGTCTTCACAGGAGCTGGTTTGTGTCTTCCCCTGGTTGTGCTGCTGTGTTGTACTCTTGGGGGGAGCAAAAAAGGGAAGAAATGTTAATATCCTTGGGAGAAGTTTTGCAAAGTGACTTATTTCTCAAGACTCATAGGAGCTCAAAGCTTGGAGTATTAGCTTCTTTTTTTTTAACCTTTAGGAGTCAATAGGACAGGAGTTTAATTAAATTGTTTAACTCAATTGCTTTTCAGGAGAAATAAGATTCACTATTGCTGCTGAGTTAAAAATTGCTGACTTTGTGGGGAGTCATTAAATCTTGCAGTTGTGATTTAAATAAAGCCCAACTGAATTTAAAATGCAGTTCAACACGCTGTTTTTCCGTCCTTTTTTTGACCAATAGCACTGTTTGTGGCAAAGGTTCCATTTTTTCACAAGGGAGAGGATTATGTGGCTCATCTTTCATGTAAAAGCTTCATGAAGAGGGTCACTTCAGTTCCTTGCCTTTCTCCCCCAGTTTAATGTGTGTCTCTCATACCATGTGACAGTAGTTTATGGACTCAGAACGTGGGGCTTGATTCTTTTCTCAGTGGCACTGCAACTCTTGGGTTTTGGGCTCTGGATTTTGGGGGTTTGCATCCTGTTTCAAGGCATTCTGAAAAATCTGTAGGTGATCAAAAGTCTTGTAAATGCCCAAGATATAAAAAAATCAGGGGATCATTTAGTCTTTCAAATTTAACTTTTATTCCTTGATTTTAAATTTTTTAATAAATTAAAACCAAAAAAGTAATATATGGCAATAGTTAATTTTGGCTTAAAATTAGTTTTCTGTGTGCACAGAATTCAAATAGGATATGCAGAGATTTCTTGGTTCTGTCATAATCTGAGGAGTGGAGCAATGGCTTCGATGACAGAAAAGTCACCACTGGCTCCAAAGTGTCCATGAAAATGGCAAAACTATTGGAATATTTTGTTTCCTCCACTTTTAAAAACATTTCTCTTATTCATTCAAACCTGACAACCTTTCATATTATCTCTACAGCAAAGTTGCCTCTCCTGAGATGGTTCAGCAGAAAGGATTTGACTTGATTAGTGTTCCTTTGTTTTAGGTGTAACAATGAAAACGAGTGGTGCCAGATCCACGAAAACATCATCCGCAAGTCCAGCACCAAGTACACGGCACCCAGCTCCAACTATGGTAAATATTTACTTGTGCCTCTTTGTCATAACAACAGCTGAATATTTCCTTCAGGAAAGTACTGATTAATTGTAGCAGAGAAATTCACTGAGATGTGAGGTTTTACTCTCCCAGCTAATGACAGATGAATATGGAAAGTAAATCTTACCTTTTTACCTCATTTAGTGATGTCTGTAGTTGCTAATTCAGAGATATCATTGCTATCCCATTCCAAATGAACCAGCTGATAGGATGCAGTTCTGCTTCATTAAAGCAAGTTTTGCATTCATTACCAAGTACCTCATTCATGGGCATTTTGATGACCAAATACTGAATTTGTCTTAATTTCACTTGTTTGCATATTGAGATACTGTGGGGGAATGTGCAGTTCACACTCCCATGGAAGATACCAAGCACAACAAGTAAGCAAATAAAACATTTTTCAGGTTTAGAATTCTACTGTGTGTAAAGCTGGTCTCCTTCCCTGCTGCTCCTCCTCTTACAGATAAGTTTAGGAGGACCAGTTACCATTACAGTATTTTCCTGAAGTGTTTATAACTTTTTTGCCTTTGCCTCGGGCTTTTTAAAATAATGATTGCAGACGTTTCATGAAGATGAAGTGCATCTGTGGTTGGGAGGTGGAAGTCAGGCAGAGGAGTTGTCCTGTGGGAAGGGCAGAGTTGTGGGCTGGTTTAAGCACAACTGATCTGATTTGGGCTCTTGAAACCTGCTCTTACAATGAGAAAGTTCTCAGACCACAAGCGTGATGTTTCCCTGGAGAAATGCTCACTGGTTCTTCCTCTCACCACCTTCCCGGGTCTTGTGTAAAGTTGGTCCTTGAGATCTGCTGCAGGGAATAGAACCAGACTGGAAGGATGTGCTGGGTAGAAAGGAGGTCTGGGGAGCACAGAACCTTTGGGGAGAGCAGGGAGCCAGGCAGCAGGTTTTTGGGGTGGATTATATGGGAAGGTATCACATAAGTAATATATGAATACCATGCTGGAAAAATTATATAGTGTATTACCTACAGTGACTGACTCTCATAGATGATAGATTAATTCTGGTGCTTAAAATAGTGGGAGGTCTGAATTTGCAAATTTGCTCCAGTCCTTTTATGCTGGAATTTTTTGTATTTATTTTCATTAGTTTGTTTTCAGTAGTGGAAGGGGATACAAAATGAACAAGTTTGTCTGTAGGAGGCAAAAAGAGTCAAGTGACTTCTAATGAATTTGTGTCTCTTGTGTGCTGTGACACCGCCTGTAGCGCACACACACACTTGTACGTGGGATCCAAAGGGTCTGGCTTTTTCCATGGGTTTAAAGCCTGTTTTCCCTGCGGAGCTGTGCAGTGCTCTTCTGCCTGCTTAGCTGGACAGTTCCAAGTCCGTGTTTTTGCAGCTTTTGAGTATATCCATGCTGGCTCTCCAGCTGGCTGGTTGACCTCCCTTTTCCTTCATTTTAAGGCTTTATGCTCTTTTTTTTTCACCCCAACTCCCAGTATTCATAACATTTATACGTTGTTCATGTAATCTAGATATCCACTTATTTGCCAAATGTGTCTGAAGCCAAACAACAGGCTTGAAAATGATTTCAAGGGAAGAAAGCAGGAGGTACATGAGACTCCTGGTTTCATTCCCCTGGTAACCTGTCTGTCAAAATGGTGACTAAATATTGTTCCCAAAGCCTATGCATTGATCTTAGGGAATAACAGAACTTCAGATGGCTCAGGCAAGGGTTTGGTTTGGTGTGTGAATTTCCTTAAAATCAACACCCCTCTATGAGGCAGTTAAAGAAACAAGTGGAACTGCTACGGTTTGAGATTTAATTGTTTTCATGGTATTAAGCAGGATTAAAGGCACTTTAAAGATGTTCTACAGCACTGTGGGGTTGGTGGTTGTTCACATAGAGTGGCATTGCTTGTGTGTGTTGTAACCTGCTGTATGTGGAGAATAGAAATAGTGGAAGTACTTGCTGTGCCTTGTGACATGCCTGCAAAACTAAATATTCTGATTTTTTAAAGTTGTATTTTAATACAGTGCTGTGCTTGTAACTGATCCATTGTAACAGTTTTGCTTCTTCCATTTCAGCTTTTATTTACTCCAAGGGAGAAAAGAACTCTGTTTATTTACTTGTGTTTAATTAACTGTGGAACAAAGAATTAGTTTACCTGCATGCCTTGTGTACATAGACATCTAATTCTTAGGTCAGAAACAATGAACATCTTTGGTTTTTTTCCAGGACTTATAATTTCTCTTCAGCTGCTTCGTGGGGACATGGAGCAGATCCGAAGGGAAAACCCCATGATCTTCAACAGGGGTGTTTCTGTTACCAGGAAGCTGGGCTTCCCTGATGTTATAATGCCGGGTAAGCACAGCAGATTTCTAATCTGGAAATATTGGTTGGCTTTTATTCATGCACTCCCACACAAGGGCACTGGGCTGGGGGTTTACTTGGAGAAGTAATAATAGAAGAGTTCCTTATTTATCAGTAAATGCCAATTCCAGCCATAGGGAGCCATCCTAAAACACTGTAATCAATGGACTTCACAGTCACAGAAGCTGTTAAATTCACATGTCTAGAAGGTGATCTGGAAAGACTGCCTTGGTATTCCCACCCCCCAGCACCCGTGACACTGAGATACCTCATATGTGGAAATGGATCCCTCAAGCGTAGAGATGCATGAAGTTTCTTCTTCCCAATAATCCAAAGCCTGGAAAAGAGTTTCCTTTTTGCAACCTTGATTTTCTTGAGTCTGTAACCTTTAGAAGTGATTGACAATACGCAAGGTTGGGTTTTCCTGCTGATCTTCCCCAGCACCTGGGCTGTGCAACAGCAGTCTTGGCTGGAGCATTGCTGGGCTTCCTTTGCTCCTTCATCCTGGAGCAGCAGCTGGAGGGGCTTCTTGTTCCGGCACAAACTGAGGTAGCCCCAGCATAGCCAAGAGTTCAGCTGGGGAGAACCCAGTCCTGCACTGCCCTGACCTCTGCAGTGTGGGAGGGAATGAGCTTGGTAATTGCACTGCATGTGCAACAGTTGAGCTGTTCCCTCCTTGCTGGGCATGGTAAACAAGACCAAGGATGACTTCACACACATGGGAAATTTTTGAAAGCATAATGGGGTAACAAACCAGGTTTTATTACTCAAGAGACTGCAGTGACACATCAGTATCAGGAGTAGCTGTAGCTTCGTTATAGTGGCTCTTCAGAAACCACAATAAATAAAACAGGAGTAGGTGGGAAGAATTTCTAGAAACTAAAGTCAAAGTATTCAGAACATCTGTTTTATTTACTAATGAGCTGGAAAATAGTAGTAATAGAGCAGCAGAGAATGTGGGCTATACGGCCAATTGCAAATTTTAGGTTTTAGTGACCTTACAGCAGTTCCAGCCATAACCCAAAGCAATCAAATGGAGAAAAGATGAATTATTACACGTTGTTCTGCAGACACAGCTGCTGCAAGGTGATCTGCTGTAATTGAGATCCCAGCTGGATATGTCAGCTGGAATGGCTGGATCACAGCTAGAAAAGCCAACATCAAAAATAACATTTGCATACCTGTGTGAGTGAATTGATTCTCCTGCAAGAACTGCTTTATTCTCCTTATAGAGGGGTCCCTGAGGTGCTTCAAGTCACTGAAGCCTGAGGAACAGCTTTGTGTCCTCGGTGTTCCCTTGAGCAGCTTTTTTATTTTCTGAGCCCCAGCCCCTTTCGGATGCTGCACACTGGGCTGTTCTCTGTGTTCTGCAGGTTTGGGCAGGGCTTTGGTCCAAGCAAGGAGCAGTTTTCAAACAAAAAGTGCTCCTGCCCCAAGCTTTTAAAATTCTCTATTCACTGCAGCTGATTCAGATTTCCAGATTTTCTTTGTGAGAACCACAGTTCTTGTTGGACAAAACACTGGGATTTTAAGATGATAATCTCTTTGGAATTGGACTTGTATGTATACACACATATGTATGTGCTTGAAGTACTGGTTGATAGAAACAAATGAGTGAAAGGACCACCATTCTGCTATGAAGTGCTTCTGGCCTCTCTAGAGGGATTGGACACACAGAACTTCTGCTTGGTGTGAAGGGGCCTGCAAGAGGTTTTCATGTGTAGAGTTTAGATAGCAGAGTTTTAGACACTTATATTTGTAAAGGAAGAGGCTTCCATTTGTGGAGAAAGGCAGTCTGGACATGTCTGTAAACACCAGGTAAGAGAAGAAAGGCAGCCAAGGGAAGTGTGAGTGGACTTTCACTGTAATTATAAATGAGGGCATTGTCAGAGTCAGGATAAGATGTGAAGAGAGAGGTAGTTATGAATGGCACTCTAAACAAAGGCTTTCACTGTGTTGGGTATTTTCCAGGATAATGAAATCTCTGGAAAATTAAAGATTGAAATGTAAGGGAACTTCACTGATGCAGCAAACAGTGTTCATTCTAATTACTTACCAATTTTTTAAAGTGTGTTTGGCATATTCAAGTGACTGCACATGTTTGCCAGGTGTGTGCTTTTAAATAACAGATCAAACTGGGGTTTGAGTTCACCTGACATCCAGACTAGAACATTTGGGTTAAGTCACCTTTCAGGTGGATTAGCTGAGCTACATGAACAGGGACTGTGTATCAATTTACTTTGTGTTTGTGTTGTTGCAGCCAGGATCAAACATTATTTCTTAGCTTTCCTACTATTGTCTAAAGTTGAAAAATAATTCACTGGGGACACATATGACCAAAAAAAAAAGAAACAAAAACCCCCAAACCAACCAAAACATGAAACCTGTCATGCACTGAGCAGTTCTCAGCCATGTCTGCTGCTTTAATTGTCTTTGTCAAACTACCTTTTCCTTGCTTTGCTTCAGAACTGTTTCTTTGTCATTAAACACAGGGTTTTCTCTTCCAGAAAAGAGCACAGAGAGTTCATGACTTGTATTTTGCAAGTGGATGCAGATTTTTCAAGGCAGTGTTGTTTAAAAATGTTTTTAATGAATAAATTAATAAAGGCTACATCACCTAGTACTGTTAAAGTATGCAGTGATCATTCTGCTGAGCCAAGAGATCTATTTTTAAAAAGTAAATAACTGTAGTATTTCAAATTAATTGTCTTTGTCAAAGATTTGAACATTTTCATTTTCTTTTTTTGTTGGAAATCCTTTCACATGTACACATCTTAACCTTTAAAATTCTGTAGATATGGCTTACCACAAGGGTTTCCTATCCTGTTTTGTTTTCTAATTTGAGGCATTAACTCTGTCTCAAGCCCTCTTTTTCTGTCCCCAGATATGAGCAACATCAATGGTAGCTGGTCATCATTAAGAAACAAAGTGAAACTGGTCTTTATGGGCTTATATCTTGCATGGCTATGCAGAACAAGCTTAATATTGTACAAAATAACCATGCCTGTCTTCGTTTGTGAAGATAAAATGTTCTTTGTTTCCTGCTGGTTTGTGATCTGAGAAGAGCATCATAAAGCCTTCAATTGTCTTTTTGTCCAAATCAGAAGGGATTCAGTCAAACCAGCCTCATGAAGAAGTGTGGTGGGGTTTTGTTCATTTGTGGGTTTTCTTTAACCTTTTCTAAATTGCTGCTGTGTTTAAGGCCCTGAGTCTGATCCTGACAATTTTACCTTTCCCCAGAGCTAAGAGCAGTGAGGCATGTGCTGCTTTGGGATTGCAGCTGTGTTTGTGTACAGAACTTGCTGATCAGAATCTCTTGCATAGGCTTGGCGTTTGTCAGTCCCCCAAGGACATCCCTCCCCTTCCCCATGTGCTGATAAGTATTCTGTCTTTTACTTTGATCCTCTGATGAAAAGTGCATGCTTCATCTTCTACTCGTGAGTGATGTTTCTCTCTCTTTTTTTCTCTCTCCTTGTCTAAATTTCCTGGCTTCTCTCCCGTTCCTTCCCCTTTATTCTCTCCCCTTTCTTTCTGATGCAGAGATGAAGATTGTTGGGTGTAAGTTTCTGCTTTTCTGTGTAATGTCTGCTTATTGCTTGCCTTTTTTCCATTTTCATGTCTTCCATGGAATGTTGGGGATTGGTAAAGACAGCAAATCATAACATCACAGGGAAGCTTTGGTAACAGAGAGGTGGAGACGTTGTCTCTCTTCGTACCACAGGATTTCAGGCAGATTTAGCAGCTGTGGCAGGTGAATTAGTGGCAAAGGAGAGAAACATCTCAGCATCTGCTCTGTCACAAAGTCACGGCAAAAATATGTTAAGGAAAGGACATGGCCAAATCCATCTGCCATTCTTAGAATGTTCATGGTGAGAAAGTCAGTAAGACCAAAAGACATAATTATGTAATAATTACCCTAAAAAAAAAAGTGCAGGGAGAATAAAAACTCTGTCCTAAATAAACTTGTGGAAATGGAAAGTTGGAGGAGAAAAACAAAAAAGCATTGAAAAACAACTTCCTGCTACTGAAAGGCAACTGCTCAGGGAAACTGGTGAATTTTAAATGAGCATTGTACATAGTCAAACAATGGATAGCAAACAGCCTAGTAAGTATTGCTTGTCCCTTTTCTTTGAAACAATTGTGTTCTGCTCATTGAAAACTAGAGGAGCACACAGAGTTAAACTTGCATAACATTCCATTCAGAGGAAAAAAAAAAGCTAATTTGATTTGCCATACAGGCAGTAGAGAAAAGCTTTGTTTCCCCTTGCTGCTGCAATAACTGCTCACAATAATGGTGCTAGTTGCTCACTATAACTATTTGAAGAATATAGGCCCTAAAAGACATGAGGGCCTGGCTGGTGAAGGGGCAGAGAAATAAGCTGTGGAGAGAATTGACTGTGATTCCCAGACTGTCCAAGTGCACCAGGCGAGCAGTGGGTGCCACAGCAGGGCTTTACTCTGCTCACAGGGTTGATGTTGCTTTAAAGCCAGGGAAGATCACAGTGTGAGGATGCAATTGGAACAAGTCCCCGAGGATGAGCCAGAAAGAAGGCCAGAGGAGCTGGAGCCCTTTCCACACAGTGCCCATGGTCAGTCTGTGCTGTGGTCCCTTCGGTCTGTACAGGGATGTGATGACCACAAAGCTGCCTGTGGGCATCGTCCTGCGCTCCTCCTCTGCCTTGGTACCACTGCAGTTCAGAGGTCACTGTGTGTTTTCTTCCTGGAGGAAGGTACAACCCCAAGGGAGGGGGTTGTTTGTTGTGTGAGGTCAGAATCCCATCACTGTCACCTTCCAGAGCTACTGCAGGGCAGAGCTGTCCACTGCGGGCACATCCAGCTCGAGTTGGTGTTCTTCTCCAGAAAGCAGAGCCTGTGAAGGGCCAGAACACCTGGTAACACTGTACACTAGTGGAAATCTGCACTTCAGAGTTTGCTTCAAAGGTTTTGCTTGCTGGACTGAGATTCTGAGAGTCAAACCCCTGGTGGTTCAAACTGGTGGCATCAGGTCAGTGGGGTGATGCTGATTGATCTGGTTGTGGGGATGTTTTTTTTATATATGTAGGACATAAATGCAAGGGCTTGTTTTTTTATCAGAAGCCATTGGGGAAGGTACTCTGAGTACCCTTCTTGCCCGGTCACTCCTCTGTAAAATGCCACTATTTTTGAAAAGATACCTAACACAGGGATGTCAGAGAATAGGCAGACCATCTGTCACAGTGTGGGGCTGTAAGTAAACAGGGCCACCTCAGAAATCCAATAAATATAGACAGAAATACTGATTGTTATAGATAGATTGGGGGTTTTTTATGCTTGGCCACTTAAATTGTAAGAGACTAAACTTTTGGTTTAAAAAAATCCAAGATTCTCTGGATAAAAGCAGTTATTTTACTAAATGACTTGAAATGAGACCTTCACATCCTGTCTGCTGGGAGCTGTCACTTTTCCCCAGATTACAGAGATATATTACATGTCCTTTGCAGGTTCACAGAGTCACAAAACATGGACACCATAAAAGAAAAAGTTGTTAGAATTGAGATTTCAGGAATTTGTGTCTCTTTCTCCTGGAGGAACTTACATGAATTTTGGAACCTTTTTTTTTGACACAGTATTCCCCTGTATAAAACAGGGACAGTTCTGTCCTCAGTGTCCAAAACCTTTTAGGATCCCTGAATAAAAGTGTTAGATTAAATGCAGACAGTTTGTGGAAATGGTTAGCCTTCCAGTGGGAAACCCACACACCTTGCCAGGATAAACTCCTGTTTATTCTGCTGGATACTACACAATTAGTGGCCACTGGACTGCTTCATGTTACCCAGTCTTGAAAATGAGAAATAACTATTTGGAAATCTTCCAGGACATTCCTTTAAAACTGCAAATCCAAAATCAATACTTGGCTCGTGTAGCCTTTTCCACCACTCCTTTTTTTCCCCATTGCCATTGAAATTGCTTCAGGGATCAGGAGAAAGGATTTCAAGCTATAATTTGATTTATAGTTTAAACAGCTGTACATTTGACATTAGGCTTTGTAAATAGGTTAAAACAGACAAACAAAGCAAAACTGCAGTAAAGGTGAAGGGAATTGATAAAGGAAGAGCCCCATAATGCAGCAGAAAATAATCTTTTTATATTATTGTGCAAAATACTGTCTTTCAAGATATTTCATAGGGAATGAACCTCTGTAACTGTGTGTAAAAAGTGCAAACATTCTATGCTGAAAAGCAGTTTACTTTTGTTTTTAAGTTGAAAACAGCTGTGGAGAGATGGGCTTTGAAACAAATACCAGTCTGAAAACTCTAATTAGTGTTTCAGTTCATCCTTGACAGGTGTCCAGGACAAGGAGACCTCAGCTTGAAATGCCATCAGCAGCTTTACTGTGTAAACACCTGTGGCCCACTGGCCTTCTGGCACCTTTTTGTTTGGGAAGGTGGGAAGCCTCTGGGATCCAAGCTGAGGTACCACCCTGGTTTTCCCTCTGGAATTACGATCACTCCAGAGCCAGGGCTGTGTGCCATGCAGAGGGCATGAATGGTCTGGTGTCTCCAACAAGGTCATTATCTATCTCTTTTTATGAGGGAATTAATATGGGCAAAGCTCTGTCTGCCCAGATTTTTGGCTCCATGCATTGCTGTGCTCTGGGTCAGAGCTGCCAAGGACCATCTCTTGATCCTGCTGAGCACACCTTTGGTTTGTGGTGTGGTGCCCAATGGTCCCTCTGGCCCTGCAGTTTGCAGACTCACAGTGAGGATGTTCATGAACTGCTGAGTGCTCAAACATTTGCAGCAGTTTCTGTGCAGCCCATTTGTGTATCAGAGCTCAAATCCCTCCAAACCACCAGCAATTGAAAGGGGGGGAAAAAAAAGGCTTGTGGGGGCTCGGCCAGTGATGAGTTTTAAGTGGTGCACTGAGGAAAGGAGATGGCTCCTTGTAGGAAGGTTGTTTCCACTGGAATAAACAGAACTGTGTGAGTTTGTAGTTTTAACTGCAGATTTTCAAGAAACCAAAGGGCCCCATACCTGATAATTAAATACTTTTTGTCTTGGCTAGATGCATTTGCTTCCCTAATTTTACTATATGCAGTGACCTTTTCTATTTTTTTAAGATCCAATAGACTATTTTCGCAAGAGAAAATGCACCATTATACTCCACTAAAATATTTTTCCCTTTTTTTTTTCTTCATTTTTATGTGTATCCACTGGTTTTTATATCCCTCTTCTCCCCACCCCAAAGGCATTTTTTTTAATTAGTGCAGTAATATCCCTCCTGTTAAGCTTAATAGAAGATAAGATGCTATATATAACCAAATGCTGCCTTTAATTTAGACTGGGAAATGATTTGCTATCTGATATTGGACTTTGTGTAGCCAGACGGCCTTCCAGAAAAGAGGTCATAAATAGGGAGCTCCCAAATGCTAATTAGTGTGACTACAATTAATTTCTATTAAGATTTATAGCATACAAATTGAAACTTTTTTTCCTGATTGTGCAAACCGCTAAGGAGGAGGGATGGAGTCAGATAAGCAGAAGGATTTTGAAAACAAAAGCCCTGGATTACACTGTCCTTTGTGATGAGTTCTGTGTTTCCTTGACATCCCTGCAGTCAGCACAGAGGCAGCTCAGCTTGGTTTGGAACAGCAAGGTCATTTTCTCTTGTCATGGGCCGTGGATTGTTCATTTAAGATTGATTCTTTGATAAGAGAAAGCAGATGGAATATTTGAGGCCTTTCCCCAGGCTCTTGCTGTCGTCCTTTCCCTGTTAATGATCCCTGGCATTTGGGCCCGCTGACTGCGCGGGGTTCAGCTCCGTGGGATTGCACTGCAGAGGGGGGTGGATGGAGCAGGAGCACGTTTCGCATCCACATTCCCATTCACAGGGAGCTCCTCCCAGGAAGCATCGGCTGGCAGCTCCGAGCTGTGTTTGCCGTGCCTAAAGACTTGTACTTATCTCCAGAAATAAAATTGAAAGTGAAGACAGGGCTGAAAGCCTCTATTGTTTGTCCCTACAGTAGATAAAGGCACAAATTCTGTGGGGTTATAGACTTCAAGAAGAATTTGAAGCCCTGCTTTGACGGACACAAAAGGATATCCCTCACTGCCTGAGAGCAAATGCTGCCTGTTCCATTGTGCTTCTGATTAATACCCAGGTTTAACTGCATCAGCTTCTCCAAGTGGAAGGAGTCAGACATTGGAGGAGTCTCTGCTCTGCTGGATAACCATTCCATTAGTTCATTATTTACTCTCTTGAGGCTGCTTAACAAAATACTTGCCTTGGAAGGGTATAAATTTTTAATTTTTCTTTTTCAATCTTTATATGTTGCCCTTTAGCATGTTTGCCTGTTTGGCGAGTAGACAAAAAGGAGTGGTAAGTGTGGACCATCATGGAATAGTGACAGTAACTAAATCTTCCAGAAGAATGTTGGCGCAGGGGTTAGAATTGACCACATTAGTTGCCCAAATCAGATTCAAAAAAAAAAAAAAGGCGAGTTTGTCAAATTTGGGATAACAACATGCTGAGAGAGACATGAGCATTTCTATTTCTGAATATAGTAATTTGCTCTGAAAGCTCTTGAGAGTGACGTCGTGAGAAGTTGGCAAGTGTCCATCCTGCCCTCTTTCATATAGCCAGGCATATGGATAGCAGAGGCTAGCTAGACATGTACCGAAAAATGTATTTATAATTCCTCCTTAATCCATCTGAACTGAATGACAACAACATTTCCTAAAGGGCTGCTTTTGTTTTGTTGTTCTGGTAAGAGGAAATTATGAAAATATAAAAAAATCCTTGAAGAGCTAACCTTACATAATGTTTTGCTGATCATCCCCAAACCCCTTCTTTTTCTTATAATTTATTGGAAATAGGAAGTCTGATGCTAAGGATGTTTTGTCAGGCTTAGCCTGATCCTTCCAGCTCAGCTAACTAGGCAGAGCAGTAGGAGGAAAAAGGTTTTTTCCCTTCTCCACTTACACAAAAGTCAGTATTGATTCTGAGTTCCCATTTAATAAAGGCATTACTACTAACAACGGTCTGATTTTATGCACTGATATTAAAACGTTCATCCTTATTAACAATTAACTTGCTGCTTGGAATGGTTTGGGCATCAGCCATAGTCTTGCAGAACACGGAGAACGTTTGCAGAGTCAAAGTGCACCCATTGAGTGTTCCCTGTGGAATTCAAGATGTGGCTCCACTCTTTCACTGTAGGTGACATCCGGAATGACTTGTACCTGACGTTGGAAAAGGGAGACTTCGAAAGAGGTGGGAAGAGCGTGCAGAAGAACATCGAAGTGACCATGTACGTGCTCTACGCGGACGGGGAAATCCTGAAGGTGAGTGTTCGTTTCCTCTGAGCTCCCGGGGCAGCTGCTGCCTCCAGGGATGTGCAGGGCAAGAGCTGCAGTCAAACTGACTCTTACTTTATTTGTTTTTATTTTTTATTGTGAAGTTTTTAAACTATATGTTATGGTGAGGGAAGTGGTCAGTTATAAATTTGAAAGTATTTGGAGCACTTCCCCTCTGTGAGGATAAAAGAGTTGGGAGAAATTATTCATAAACTGGAAAGCTTGTGTAATGTCAAACTGTGATGTCAGTGGCTAAGGTAAAAGGAGAATTTAGAGCAGCTGTAGTCAGCAGTGAAGAGGGTCTGGCAAATCTGGAATTACATAATGTGTGTCATGCAACACGATGAAATGTGATTCCAAGAGCTATTGGAGTTGCAGTACTGAATGTGGTTCTGGAAAATAACGTTGAATAAAATTTCACCCTGGGCTGGCTCTGTTCCAGCTGGGGATGGGAATGGTTTATGTTTTAGTTCCTTTCTCTGTTCTTTTAGTTTTATTGATGAGAAGAAGGTGGGATTGGAGGGTGTAAGGGTAGAGAACTAAACGGAAAGTATTTCAGCATGAGCAGATCTCAGAAATAACTTCCCCCACCTTTTCTTTTACCTCTACTCTTGGCAGCCCTTACCATGAAGTCTAAACACCTGAAGTACTTGTGTACCAAACACATCCGTTTAATTGAAGGGAGAACTTTTATTGCTACAGCTGCCTGTGATTTCATTAAAAGTAAAGTGAATCTCTTGCACAGAACTGGTTTGTGCTCAGGGTTGTTGCAGGAAGATCACCGTCCTTTTTTGTTTTTTTCAGTTTTCAAACTGAGTGACAAATTTTTAATCATCACTTGATTTCACAGCAGTCCGCTGAGGACCAAGAGAGGCCTTTACCCTCAAACTGCAATGTCAGCATCTTCAGATCTTAATGTACATAATGGCAGCTAATTATACTGTGACTGTGGCTGATGATTGCATATAAAAGCCAGATAATTTCTAGGCATTGCCAGTCTTAACTTCTGTGATTTTGGTTGGAGTGGTCATTCACAGAGATGAAGTTGTCTTTTCTTACCCTGGCCTGTTTTAGCAACTGTGAAGTATGTCAAGGATGTGCATGAGGTGGTGTAACAGACATGGTACAGAGACTGTGAAGGGTAGTTGGTCCAGTTAGAAACAATTCAGGAGAACAGGCTGCCCCCAGAAGCTGTGGCTGCCCCACCCCTGGAAGTGTTCGAGGCCATGCTGGATAGAACTCTGAGCAGTGGAAGGTGCCCATGGCAAGGGGGTTGGAATGGGATGGTCTTTGAGGTTCCTTCCAATCCAAGCCATTCTATGATTTGCCTTTACATATAAAGGATCTTCCGTGGATGTTCAAAATTTAAGCCACATATGTAAAAGAAAACCATTATCCCAGTTTTATTGTTATTTCCCCTCTGTATAGTCAAAGCAACAAAAGACTTCGGTTTATGCCAGGAGGTGTCTGATGTCTGGTGATGCCTGTGACTGTGGGCAGAACAGAGTTCAGCCATAGGCTCCGAGACAGTTCTGTTCCTGGCTGGAATATCCCCATCTGTTCCTGAGCCAGGGCCTTTCTGGAGCAGAGACTTCCAAGGGAGACTGTGCAGAGTTACACAGTAAAGGGGGATATTGCCACAAAGTTTTCATCTGATATTAGAGTAAATTCTCTAAACTTTTCCCAGCCAGAGGCACAATCCAGGTCTGAATTATGCCTTTGTGAAGACTTTAGCAGAACCATACTTATCATTAATGAGAATATTCTCAGATCCTCAGTGCTGTTGAGTATATCTCAATCCAGAAATAGTCCTATTGAAAGCAGTGAAATTACCTCCACAGTGTAGTGCTGTTCAAAATGAAAATGAGTATTTCCTTCTCAAAATGGTCTTACTTACTGTTAGTATCTTTAATACAGTCTGAAAACTTGGAAAAAAAAAAAAACCTGGACACATTTCTCACTATTCTTTCTGTTCCAGTGGCAGGAATAGCTTATGAATTGCAAGGCACGCCCTTAACAATGGAAAAATTGCCTGATAGTTTTTCTAGTTCAGCTTGCCTTACTTGCTTTCTACTGCACCTGCACGTTTGGGTCTCATTGTAACTGGATGTGTGGAGACCAGGTTCATGTTTGTATTTTGCAGATCACAATTAAGAACGAAACACACTATGAATTGTAGTGTAACTGTACAGAAACTAAGCTAACAATGAGAAGGAAAGACTGTTCATTTATTTAAAGTTTATAGGATGAAACAGCATTCATTTGTCAGCCAGAACAGGTAATTTTTTGAGAGGACAAAAAAACTCATATTAAAATCCAAATTTTTACTGTACCTTATAGAGGAAGTAGAAATACATTTTGCTTTCTCCTAAGAACCTAATGCAGAATTAAGTTTTGCAATTGTTATGTTGATGCCTAACAATTACGCTTGCTGCAAAACAGAACTGGGACCTTGAGTTCTGGTCTGTGGAACTGCCACTGCTCTCACTCCAGCCTGTTAACATCTGCAACACTTGACTCTTGTTGCTGGGTTAAAACCAGCACCTTTATGGCAGAGCTGGGACACATGATGTGGTTGCCGGGACTTACCTGAGGGGGCTGAGCTGTGAGTTGATGCTGCAGTCACCAAGTTTGGATCCAAGCCTTTGCACTGAGTCTCAGTCCAGGGAGGCCGTTCTTGCATTGACTCCCGAAATTCCAGAGAACATTTCCTTCTTTTTAGGCTCCTTCACAAATTCTTCACTTTCTCAGAGCCAGAAGAATATTGCCAGAGGTCGAACTAACTGGGTCTGGTTAATGAGATATGCTTGACTGGATAGTCAGATGACCAGAGATTAAAAAAATCAAAATTGTTGGTATTTTCCTGGGGTAGAATTTAGAGATGCCTTGGGGAAATGATCAGTAGTTCCTGTCATCATACTGTTCCATGGGGGCTGCTTTTAGGTCAGAATTTATACTGCATGTGTTTTTCTGGGTCGGCTTAACTTCTGTTTCTTCCTGGAGTCTTTATCCTTGGACGTGCTAAAGGTGAAGAATTTCCAAGCTGTTTTTTTCTGCATGGCTTTATGAGGTGTCATATCTGTTGGATCTCCTTGTAAGTGCTGGGTCTAGAGCATGGGTTAGTGCTTATAGATAAAAAAATGTGCTTCTTGTCTTCTTTGCAAAGGACCTTTTACTGTCCTTATTTCTCCTGTCTTCTTTCACTGGTGTTCTGACTGAGGATTTCTATATTTCCTAAACAGTATCAACATGTTTTTCTTCATCTGTGTTTTTAAAATACACAGACTGGGCAAGATCTCTGAGTTTGTTGTATCTGAAAGCAGAAATTTAAATCTCATTGTATTTTTAGGTGATTAGTATTAGGCAGGAATTCTTTGCTTACACTAAGGAATTAACTTGATTGGAATTTTCTGGGATACTTGGTGAGACTGGATGGTTGTAAAGAGAGTTCTGAAAGATAAGCATTTGTAAGAGCTTGAAAAGGTATCACTTCTGAACTGAGATACTGGAGCAGAAATCTGGTTAAGGGATCTTTTCAGAGATGTCAGATATTACAAATGATGGTCCTATTAGGTTCTATTTTTTGGACTCATCTTGATATATTTGGCCTTAGGTGTTTATTGTATCTAGTCTGTGCTTGATGGAAAACTTAGCTTAAATAATAATTTAAGGTACTGAAATATCCGGTATCATAGGTCTCCTGGCCCACCCTTTGACCCAAAACAGAGTTTAAAGATCTCTTCAAAAATTCCCCATTTCACTGTGTCTGAGTTTCTGCTTCTGGCTCTTCTTTTATGTCTCCAGAAAGCGATGAATTATATAAAGGTTATCACTGTGGAATAAAATGACTCATCGGTAGTGATGTGATGTCTTTTAAAGTGGAATTGTTTTCTCTTGTTGCAGGACTGCATCAGCCTGGGCTCGGGGGAGCCGAGCAGGAGTGCCTACCACTCCTTTGTCCTCTACCACAACAACAGCCCCCGCTGGGGCGAGATCATCAAGCTGCCCATCCCCATTGACAGGTTCCGGGGGTCCCACCTGCGCTTCGAGTTCCGACACTGCTCCAGTGAGTGCCCACCCTGAGCAAGGGAATCCAACAGACCCAGGTCTTTCCATTGCCCACTCGTACTCAGATGAGGCTGGTACTGGGGAGAAGCAGGAAGGGGGTGCCAACCTGCAGTACAGGGAAGGGGCCCTGCTAACCAGCTGTTTGCTGCATGTATTAACCAGCATTTAAAACGCTGTGAACAATCAGTGCAGGGCAAAGCACTATGTAGATGTTCTTCCCTGCTGTTCTTCTGCTGTGTTTTTCTGTAGAGTGTTTTCTTTACAGCATGGCTAGTTTATATTTTGCCATGTTTGGCATGTTTGTGTTTGGTTTGAAACTTGTCGGTCCTTTGCATAGAATTAGAAAGAAGAAATTAGAATTAGAGAAGTTGTTTGTTCTGTAGGCTGTGTGCTTTCTGTTAGGCATGTGGAGACGTTAGTGAGGAACCTTGTGGTGTATATGGACAGACAGAATATGTACAAATACAATTCCTTCTTTCTATCTCTTGCTACAGCAAAAGACAAGGGAGAAAAGAAGCTCTTCGGTTTTGCATTCACCCCTTTGATGAGAGATGATGGCACTACCTTGTCAGATGATATCCATGAGCTTTATGTTTATAAGGTACCAGTTCTTCTCTGCAGACTTGTCACCTGCTCATCTCTACTTCAGTTTGAATGAGTAATGGTCATTATATTATCCTTTTCCCTTCTTATTAGAAGTATGTGAGGAACAGATTAATAGTAGTTTCAAAATTTTATAAATTCAAAATCACGTGATATGGATAGAGCCTTCTATTCTGGGTACAGTTCACCTTTTCCATTCGGATGATGATGATTTGTCTGCTATTAATCCCATCCATTTTGACCTCAAACACACTGGTCTTGATGAGCACTCAGCAGTTCTACCTGCCTGTGGCATTATTCTTCATTAGGGTGGTGACATTATGCTGTACTTCAAATGCATCATGTTACAGTGCTGCAGCTTGGCAGCCCTGCAACCAGGGGGTTGGGTGGCTGCTCTGGGGTTTTCCTTCCTGCTGATTTCCCTGGGTTTGTTTCCTCAGTACCATTTTCAGACAGCAGCACTAAGTGGTGCAGTTGGAAGATCTCCATAAGTTCTAAAGAGTCAGTGCTCAGGAGACCCCACTTTGTAGAGCTGGGTCTGTTCTGTGTGTGTGCAGGCCCCCAGGGTGGTTCAGCACAGCTTTTCCTTACAAGTGTTTTTCTGCACCCAGAAAAAAAGATCAGTACAAGCACTGTCAGGCACCTGAGGCTGAGAGCAGTGGGGTGAGGGGGACTGGGTACAACTCATTTCTTGTGCTGTGCCCACAGTGTGACGAGAACAGCACGTTCAACAACCACGCGCTGTACCTGGGGCTGCCCTGCTGCAAGGAGGATTACAACGGCTGCCCCAACATCCCCTCCAGCCTCATCTTCCAGCGCAGCACCAAAGAGACCTTCTCGGTCTCCACCCAGCTTTCTTCTACCAAACTGACCCAGAATGGTGAGTAGCTGGTCCTTCAGAGTTGCCCAAGGCAGCAGGAATTATGAAAGAGAGTGATAAGATGGGCATGTTTGTACTTTGCTTATTTTAATAAAACATTCCTTGGTCATAGTTTCATTATAATGGAATAGATACCATGATAATGATATATATAAACTTTTGTTTACTAACATATTGAAATGAGCAGAAACTTCTTTGGAGGAAATAAGGATTTTGACAGATGGCAGAGAAATTACAGACATTATGTAAGTGCATTACAAGGTTAAAATGTTGAAGCAGAGTTAATTTTCATTAAATGACTGAAGAACAAACAGTTCAATGTTAGCACTTTCATTTGGCTTTTACAGAGTTACTGAGTAAATAACAATTTGTCACAGCAGCATCCCTGAAGCATGAGAAGATGGGAGTGGGTTGTCCACAGTGCCGTGTCAACTCACATAGGGGAAAAACGTAGCTTTTACTCTTTTTAAAGCACTTCATTGTTCCTCCATTCCTTTCTTTGTTAGCACTGCTGAATTACTCACTATTTTCCTTCTTGATTTCTGTTACATATTTATTATTTCCCAAGAAGTGTGAGCTGTAAGAGCTGAAGTGTAACATGTGGTGCATCTCTAGTGGGTCTGGGGTTCCCATTCTTCCTTCTGCCTGTGGTTCCAGCTCTTTGTCCCTCTGTTCTGCAGTGGATCTGCTTGCCCTGCTGAAATGGAAAGCTTACCCAGATCGTGTGATGGACATTCTGGGAAGACTGAGACATGTCAGCGGAGAGGAAATTGTTAAGGTACTACATGAAATAAGTCTTTGGCTGTGTCTGAGATAGGCAGTGAGTTCAGACCTGCAGGCACTTGTGGACGTTCCATCTCACTGTGCTTTTTGTTCACAGTGTGAATTCTCACTACATGTGAAATGGGATTTTATTATGGTGTGAAACTGCACAGGAACATGTGCTTCAGGAGTAGCAGAGAGTTTCCTGGCCAAGCACTGTGAACTGGGAGCACCACTTGCTCTCTGGTGCATCCAGCCAGCAGTGCATCAGGTTTCTGCCTCCCAGATCATAATTTCACCACGTTTTGTAACCACTGTTGCTCTGCATGGCAACCTGTGTGTGACCTGCACTTCCTTAGGTCCAAGGAACTTCAAACTGCATCTGAATACTTGTGGTCTCAGCAAAAAAAAATCTGCATTCCAGATATCCCTCTGATAATTTTAGGTGTGCTGAGAACTCCCTCTACAATTTATCTCTGTAAATCTGGAAGTAAAAGGTTGTTTGTACCAGCAAACAACCAAGGAGAAGAAACCAAAGACAAATCCCATCACTTAATCAGTAATTTATGGTTAAAACCAGTTCACTGTAACTCATTTGCATGTTGCCATATTTGGAATATGAGCCTTCCTGATCACTCAGTAACAGAAGAGCACACACTCATCTGTATTGGAATTCTTCAAGAATGTCATGTTTTGTATACTTTGTTTGCAGGGCAGACGTAGTATCTATTTTTTATAGAGAAAGACAAAGATGTGGCTTAAATTATTTCATGGGAAATGTAATTGATTGCCTCCATAAATCAGCTGCTGTTTGGCACTGGGATATGAAGAACAGGATGCAATAATTCAGGAAAAAAGAAATTTTATCGTTTCAGAGACTTCATAAATTGTCATAATTTATTTCTTGTTTTCCACATCAGAAATTTAAGTAGAATAGATTAAAAAATCATGAGAGAATGTGCAGTTGATGATCTTCACCATCCTTCTTCATGCTCATCCTTTTGAAGCCTGTGCTTTCAGAAGGAAAAGCACTGAATTGTCAGTGCTCAGCGAGCTGAGGTGTTACAGGGAAAGAAACCACTGTCAATATGTAACAGGCCCAATTAATGCTCGTTAGAAAAGCTTTGCTTGCTGTCATGTAACAAAAGTTTTCAGTACTAAACATAATTCAGAGCACCACTTAATGTTCTTTCAAGCCTTAAATTTGATGCTGAGCAGCGCCTGATACACTCTAATGACTTGAGAATGAAAGTGAGTTGTTTTGCCCCTTTTGTCAGGCTGCACTTTGAGTCAGCTCACAGTGAGAGGAACAGTCAAGTTTACAAATCATGTAGTACATAGTCCTTATTTTTTGTTTTTCTGTCATTTTAGTTTAGAAATGTTCCTTGTAAAGAGAAAAAATTTTCTTATTAAAAACAAATGATATGGATGAACCTGAAGTGGTTTTTCCTGGGCAAGTTTTTCCCACAGATATCAACATGTATGAAATAATTAAAGCAGGGGAGAAATGACCTATTGAGTACAACTTAATTTGAAATTCTTTGTTCATGTCATTTTAGTTCCTACAAGATATTTTGGACACGCTGTTTGTGGTTTTGGATGACAACACAGAGAAGTATGGTCTGTTGGTCTTTCAGTCCTTGGTAAGCTCCTGAATTGGTACTGATCTCATGCTCAGACAGTTTTTATTGTAATGTTAGTATTTTACTTCCATAAAATATGAAATACTCAGCTGGATCCAGCCTTAAGTTTTCTGTAAGTCTTGGGTGAGGAGGGTGGGACAGGCTCAGCAGATCCGAGGGCAGCAATGTCTGCTCTCCCTTGGGAGAAGCAAAGGACCAGTTCTATTAACACAGCCCTGACTGTGCCAAGGAGCTTGTGTATTTCCTTGCCCTGGGTGCTGTGTGTGGATCCTCACACGGGCGTGCAGTTCCCTTGCTGGGGGCTCACTCCTTTCTCCCCCAGGTGTTCATCATCAACCTGCTGCGGGACAGCAAGTACTTCCACTTCCGGCCCGTCATGGACACCTACATCCAGAAGCACTTTGCGGGAGCTCTGGCTTACAAGTAGGTCGTGTTTATTATCCCTCACTTGGGGAGGTGGTACCAGCAAGCCTGGGAATGATGTCACCATCAGAATCACAACCTTCTGTCAGCAGTGGTTTCCAAAAGTAGAGCTGCTCAGCTGGAAGGTTCCCAGCACAGCTGTGGGAAAAAGCTGCCGAATGTCACCTCAGCATGGCCAGACCTGGGCTTTGCTCCGGCCTTTCTGAACTGGCAAATGTTACTTTTTTGGGGTTTTTTTAACTGAAGAGACACTCACTGAGCAACAGCTCATTATCAGTGTGTACAGTGAGCTCCCAAGAGTATACACATTCCTTGTCTCAAGGATTTTGGGATACAAGACTTGAGTGAAACCTTGGAGAAATATCTCTAACTCCATTTCCACATAGAAAAAGTTCAATTTGATTGCAATCTCATTTCAGTAGATCCCAAATTTAAATATCACTGTGATTTTGAAGATTCTGCTTTATTTTCTAGTATTCTAAAGAGTCTCGCCTCAGATAATGAGACAGATTTTTTGAAGCAATAACAGTTCTCATTGAGGGTGTTGCTTTCCTTTTAGACCATTTCCTTTGTATATTTGAGCATATTTTGTCTTTGTCTATTAAAACCAGCTTATAGTTGGTTTTGATTGTTTTAAGCCATTCACATTTGTGTGTAATTAAAATAAATATTAAAAAAATACTGTCAATGGCAGGTAGAAACCCACAGATACCACACAGCACTAGAAGGCATAGTCATATTCAGAGGGTAAATGGGTGTCCTGCTTTGTCTTAATTATCACTTCTTTCAGACAAAACAAATGTTTTTTTCTTAGTCTGATGTCTGAAATAAAACATGGGTTTAATGCACCTTTGTAACAGTCCAGATGGCATTGTGTACTTAGGAAAACAGATGTATGTATTCTCTTTGTGATCTTCGTTTCTAAAAACTTCTTACTGAGATGAGATCTGAAATTTCTTATTAAAAATGGGCTTATTTTGGTCTTAGAACCATGCCTTTATGAAAGCTGTCTCTTTAATAGCAACTTTTTCATATTCTCTTAGTGCTCCTTGTGATCTAAGTCAATTACAGAGAAGAAATTATTTTCTGGTTTTGAAACTTAAATAAATGTAAATATTATGTAAATTGAGTATCAAGGACAGCCATAACTGACCACTGAAATGAGGCTGTTTCATAGATCTCTCCCTAAACCCAAAATGCTTGTTGCCTGATTTTAAGCCAGTGCTGAGGGTTCCCTTTCCCTGTTCTGCCCAGGGAGCTGATCCGGTGTTTGAAGTGGTACATGGACCGTTCCGCTGAGCTCGTGCGCCAGGACCACATCCAGGAGGCAATGAGGGTACGTATCCAGTGGGGGTGCTGGCTGTTCCAGGGGCAACTGCAGAAGGGCTGGGCAAGCTGGAAATACAGTCAAGGGTAGCGTAGCACTGACTTCTTATTTGGTTAACCAGTTATGTTTTTATATGTATATATATTTATATAGCACCTCAATCAGTTTTAAATTTAGGGGGAGATTGACTCTTGTGCAGGAAAAAAATTGTAAGAGTGATGTCTTCCGCAGCCCTATGGAGAACATAAGTAGGACTTAGATACGTGGCCAATGCATATCTATTCCATTTATGGGGTCTACACTTTGCCTCTCAAGCAGCAGTATTTTTAAATGTATTGGGCACACGTGCTGTGGATCAAAGGTTTGCTTTGCATCTCTGCCTGCAACACAGCTCCATTGTGGTCTGGGTGGAAGCTCTGGAGCATTTTAATGAGTCTTTAAATGGATGGAAATGCTTTGAATTAGCATTGCATAGGACCTGAGCTACGGCTCCATGACAAGAGGATGGGCTCCCAGGAAGGCACAGCTTTCCAATGGTGTCTGGAACACCAGGAATGTTTTTGCTGCTATTAGAGAGAAATCAAAAAATAAATAGTTTTATCATGTGTGATTGTAAGCCAGGAAGGTGGTGTGTCAGTTACATAAGTACAAGATCCCAAAACTTGCAAGAAGGTATTTTTCTTGGAGTGAATGTTTTTGCTCTGGGCAGGCTTGTGTCCAAACACGTGGGTCTTGGCAGCTGTAGAACTGGTAGCAGTGGCAGCAGTTGGCTCTTTTTTTTTTTTTCACCCTGGTTAGTATAAACAGGGGCAGCATCTCCAGGTGAAGCACATCACTGCCATTAACTCACTTTCCATCCTTTTAGGATTCTATTTGGGTAATACAAGTGCATTACTTGAGTGTTTATCTTATCTTTTGTAGATATCTACATCTTAGTAATATTTTTCAACCACAGATTCATAGGCAATGGTAAAAATAGGGCAAAGACATCTTTTCAAGAAATTATTCTCTTTTTTTTTTTCCCCATCCTTATCCTTCTGGGCTTTTTTTAATTGCAAAGAAATCTATTAACATTATGAGATGAGAGGAAGATCTCTAGCTGGAATGACTTCGAGGAGGTTTTCTTTCTTCTCAGACCACTCATTAGTGCTCTATGCAGTGCAGCAAATAGAGATGGAGGATATTGTCCCTATGTGATCTGCATTTTTGGAATCTCATAGCAGTCCTCTGGAAACAAAAAATCTAAATGCAGGGATGCCTTTCAGAAGATGGGTTCTCAACTCGTTGCATGTGATGGAGGAGTGTTCTGTCCAGGGATCCAAAGGGGGCAGCTCTTTGCTCACTGAGGATCTCAAGGGCTGGCCTGGAGCGCCGCTGGTCCCTCCGTGATGGGGGTCCCTTTGAAGACCTGACAGCCTAAGCCTTTCCAAGCACAGGAATTATGATTCCCACCAGAGTCTGTGCAGACCTACCAGCACATCCTCTACCACCCACACTGCTGTCACATCTTATTCAGACAGTTGTCTTTGCAGGTGTGTCTTGGAGCCCCAAATGTAGGTCTTTATCTTCTTCTGTTACAGTAAAGTGCTTGATTTCATGTCCTTCTTTGTTTCCAGATTTTGTTTCGGGAATTTGGGGCAAGTTTGCACCAAGCCCATTTTCATTGCTAATGTGTCATTACTGGTACTAGATTCTACTGCTGGGAATTTCTGTGGTCTTTGATGTGCTCACTACGTTCCTTGCATTAGTGGTTCTTGTGGTAAGAAAACAGTGTAGCTCTCTATCCCTTTTCCCCTCAATTAGCTGTAAAGTACAGAAAAAAAGGCAGTAACAGTCAGTGGCATTTTGAAATCTGTGATTACTGAATCTCCAGCCTGTTTTTCTCTTATGCTGAATTTTGAGGATATCATCAAATTATGCATCAATTAATCCTGCATTCCTGGTGAATCACGTTAAGCACTGGGGGAAGGAGTGAAGACCAATGTCCCTGATACTCAGTGTGTTTTGGTCTTGACAGTTGCATGCACCAAGTGATCAAAAAGGCAGTGTGGAACATCACCCTGCTGGATTGGTGTCTCTGAGAGCTGTTGATGGGTTGGTAACATGTCACAGCTGCAGAGAACAGTGTGTTTTCTTCATTGACACTGCTGCCAGATAAATGCAGTTCTGAATAATGCCATTTACCAAATTTTACAGATGCTTAGCCTGCAAATCCAGACTTAATCTAGCCATGTCACAGAGCAAATTATCATCCTGCTACAGAAAGACCCAGTGGCAGTCCTGCAGGACTGAGTGGCTCTCACACATGGTGTACTGGGTTCAATTCCACCTTGGGTGCCAGTTACTGTCCCTCTGCTGGGTGCTCTCCAGGCTTCACAAGTGATGAGGAAAGACAAACCCTGTAACTTACCCCAGCTTGACGCAGAGTTGAGAAATTATTCTCTGCTGCTTCCCTGTGCCCCCACAGGGCTCCACATGCTGCCCTTGTCCTCTATTTCTGCCTCTGTGTTTATTTCTGCTGTAGATGTGGCTGCCAGAAATAAAGGTGAATGTTACTGTTGTGTTCTTATTGAAAAGCAGATTTCTTATTTCCAGGTAACCTTTCTTCTGTTCCAGTGACAGTCCACTGATGTAATCTAGATTAACTAACTGAAATAATTAATGATACAATTTGAAAGAAAACAGAACAGCTTCTTCTGACACTTCAGTCATTGTGCCAAGTAATGAGAAAATAAGAAGTTTCTTACCTTCACCAAGATTTCCCTCAAATTATGTAGCTGAAATTTGCTGTTTGACTTCAATGCATACTTTTCTGTTGGTGGGACATGCTAGCAACAAAGATTATCCGTTGACAATGGATACTTGCCTATGAGTAGCTCTTCCTTAACTGAATTATTTAACTTATAAAACCTGCTTTTCTTTCTCCTTTCTAAAGCTGCAGAATTTATTTATAATGCACCTAGAATCTTTCCTGGTTCTCTTTAAAGCTCCTTTATTTTTCTTTCTCTCTTTTTCTCTGTCTTACTCTCCTTCCACTCCTGCTCCTTAAGGCCTTGGAATATCTTTTCAAGTTCATTGTCCAATCTCGGATCCTTTACTCCAGAGCTACTTGTGGAATGGAGGAGGAACAATTCCGCTCCAGCATCCAGGAGCTTTTCCAGTCCATCAGATTTGTGCTCAGCCTGGACAGCAGGAGCTCTGAGACTCTCATCTTCACACAGGTTTGCTATTTTTTACACTTCCACTGGCAAGCCAAGAGGCAGCTGTTTTTTGCACTGGTAGTAGGTGTGGGCCCATGGGGATTAAATGCACATTAGTCGAGTTTTCCCCTCCAACAAGTTGATGATGCTGGAAAACAACGCAGACAATTAATGGTGTTGGGCAGTACCTTTGCACTGGTGAGGTGGGCTGTGGGCACTCAAGGGGAAAGGGACTTGTCACATGAGAACACAGGTTTTGCTCTTCACAAAAGTAAATCGCATTTTCAAGTCTCCTTCATGTGTCTTTATGGTTGGCCTCAAGAATTTTTAAATCCTTAATTACAGTAGTTCAAGTCAATACTTACAGTCATAGCAGCATCACAGTAGAGAAGTTCAGTTGATGTGTTCACACTCAGATAAACTCAATTCCAGCATGTAGTAAAATTATGGTCAGAGTCCTGTGCAGCCTGACCATGAGCACACTGTGATATCCACACTCACATTTAATACATCATTTTGAATACGTCCATGGTGATGTCACAAAGGCTTTACATGGGCTTAAGATGCTCCTTAAAGTGAGTAAGGAACGTTTAGATTCATGTTTTAAAGGCCCCTGTACTACCTTATATCTGCATTTAAAAGGTCTAAATAGTGATGTCAAGTGTGCTGTGTTGTGCCTCTGCTCAGAGAATGGACCACGTAGGACTCCCTGGTAACAGGAAGGTGATTTGTAATCACTGATGTGGAATTCCAGATGTTTGGAACACCTGCTGTGGTTTGCCAAGGAAGCAGCTGCTGTGGATGTTGCAGCCAAGCAGTGACTCTGCTGGTTAGGGAAGCTGCCAGTGGGGTGATCTCTTTCTTAAGGAGCTGCTCTGAGGTTCTGAGAACAGCTGCTCTCATCTTTCATTTAATCTCCCATTAGTGGGTATAATAAGATGAGTCAGGAACATGAGAAATCAGTGCACAGAGTTCTGCAGACAAAGTGATGGTGAATGGGAACAGCATCTTAGGATTGTTTTCCAGTTGAGTTGGTCACAAATACAGAGAGAGACTCACTTTGAGGATGGGGGTATTTTCCCTTTTTCTCTTTGTTTCTCTTAGTTATTTTCCCCTCCTTTCTCTCACTATGGTATTTCTTATTTGGACTTTTATAATTTGTAAAGCCTGTCCTTGTTTAGTCTTTGAAAAGTTTGCTTTCTGTTTCCCCCTTGCCACTCTGTTGCCCCTCGATCCCACTTGCTCCATAGGCCTCCCAGCCTGGAGGGCAGGCGAGCGGAGCCGGGACTTGTGCCCCACAAAAGTGTGGGGGCACGGCAAGGCCATCATTTAATTCTGTAAGTAACAATCCCCACAACTGCACAAGTGTTTCCTCATGGATGTTCCCAGTGAATTTCTTTTCCCTATCCCCATCTCCCTTTTTCCTGCTTCTAAACTAGAACTTAATGTTTTAGTGGCTGGTTTTTTGCAACTGGGAGCTGTGGAACCTTTTGGTTATTAATGGAACAGTTTATGGCACCCACACACCAAAAGGACAGGACTGAGGGTGTACCCAACAATACACAAGTCAAATTGTTCAGAAGAGCCAAGGATTTGTTTATTATTTGATTATTAGTTCTGGAAATCTGGACAACTGTAAAATAGCTACAGAAATGCTCGAGGCCCTGGCAAACATGATTTCCCTTACACTTGTCCTCGTCTCCAGGATATTTGAGAGATCTCAGTATAGTTCTTTCCAGCAGTGGGAGTAAAACTGATTTCCTTCCTTCCAGGCAGTCAGTTTGATGTGAGTAATGTTCCAGCATATTTTAGGGTGTTGCACAAAAACAAGCCCTTCAAGGAACTGGGGGAATGATGGAGCCTTAACAGCTCCAAAGCTTCCTGAAGAGATCCCATCCATACCCTTGGATTGCTACTGGATATACAGAAATCTTTCTGCTTTATAAGTAATAGTTAGAAAGTTTGTGAAAACTGTAAGGATTTGTTGGGCCAGTATTGTAATTTTGCCTGTATTGTCCCAAAGATAAAGGCAATAACTGGATTTGTGGCTGTGACAGCCTTCCAAGAATACAGTGAGCTACTGAAATGGCTCATACCTGTTTATTTTGTTAGTATGTAGTTGACAACAAATAGGTGACAACACCCAGGAGGCTTTGAGGAGGTTTGTGTAATCTGAGTGGATTGTGACAAAATGAGATGTTGAGAAATAGGTAAATTTATATTCAGAATAATTTAATGAGCTCGACAGTGTTAGTTGTAAAAATAACTTAAATTTTGCTCAATCACTATTAAAGAGATTTTTGTTGTCATTTGAAGGAAAAGATACTTGGAGCAAAGACTTGGCCAAGGAGGAGCCTGGGTATTATATGGGATTAAGAGGCATGTGAGTAACCAAAAATGGTTATGCAAGGAGAAAACAAACCTGTGAGGAAAAGGAAATACTGAGGTGGTGAGACTCTGGAAGGGCAAAGCTGAACAGAGGTCTGCACAAACTGTGGTAAATCTGAGCTTCTGCAGGAAAACAGTGTGGTTTGTGTGGAGACCTTCAGGCAAGGGAGGTGGGAATGGCACGAAGGGAACAGCGGAGGTGAGGCTGGTTCAAGAAGGCAACCATGTAGGAATTTTAGTAGTTCTAACAAGGAAGCAGGTATGGACCTTGGGTAGAATGTAGAGGAAGAAAGAGAAGACTTTTAAAACATCAGAGGTGTGTGGCAGTTGTCTGGTAGGACATCAAGTCTGTGGAACTTGAGCATAGAGTGATGCATGGGATTTTCCACTCTTGTGAAGGAATTAATTGAAAAATGGGAAATAAGGGATGAAGAGTTTTTTGTTGCTGTTGTGCTGGTACTGTTTGCACTTGAAGAAACACTTTCAAGAATAACTCCAGCTTACTGGAAGTGTCTGTTACTGCAGGAATCACATGTGCACTTGCATGATGTGATGCCTCCTTCACGTGAAATCACACCCCACCCCCTGTTGCAGCAGTCCTGGTGTCTCATGGCAGTGCTGCTGTGGTTCAGGGTCTGCCAGCATGTTCTCAAGAATATCTTCTGAAGAGTTTTAACTGGCTTAGGTAGTTGCTTAGTACCAAAAATTTGTATAGAACTCTAATCAGAAGCAAGTATTGTATTTATTGAAAAAAGTAAATCAAAAAAATGGACTATTTTCTTTCCTCTGATACCTCAATATTTTTTTCTGTGTTATGAGCTGTGTCCTGAAGTACAGCCTTTTGAAGCTGTACCCATGCGCTCAATTTGCTGTGGGAGCATTGCAGCAGCACTTGGTTTTTATACACTACATGTGATGTGCTCACGTGAACTTCAGGCGTCTGAGAACACGAACAGCAGACCTTTCTGCAGACCCTTAACTCAGTTCTGCTGCCGCCGCCACCACTGGCCGCAGTCACGGACTGCCCGTCCCTCCCGCAGGCGGCCCTGCTGAACTCCTTCCCCGCCATCTTCGACGAGCTGCTGCAGATGTTCACGGTGCAGGAGGTGGCCGAGTTCGTGCGGGGCACCCTGGGCAGCATGCCCAGCACCGTGCACATTGGCCAGTCCATGGACGTGGTGAAGCTCCAGTCCATCGCTCGCACCGTCGACAGCCGCCTCTTCTCCTTCTCAGGTGAGACCCTGACCCGGGGGGCTCTTCCTGCTGACCCAGAGCAGGAGCACACTGCAATAATTTGCAATTGTTTTGTTGCAAACAGTTCACTGCTGAACACCAATGAAATTGGGAATTATTTAACTTGGCAGCATTGGTGTTGTATATATTATATTTTCACTGCACTTCACCTCTTGTGAGTTTCTCCTGTATTAGAAATGTTTATAAATCCCTCGTGGAAAAATGGTTGTTGCAAAAAGTTGATAAAAATGCATACATTAACAAATCAGTTATTGAAATTGCCAAATCTCAATGCTTTGCATTACTCTGCTGCTGTTGCTGTGGATAGGAAGAAAACCTCCTTTTCAGCCAGCTTGTGCCTAAGAAATGGGGGTAGTTGTGTGAGGAACTGCCACATTCCTTTAAAGTATCATTAATCTTTATATTGTAACTTCAGTCTTTCTTGTGCTCAATGTTCTAGTAATTCTTTAAGAACTGGATGAAAAATGGTTGAAGATTGTGAGTTTATTTCCTACATAAAAGTGTGAATGAAAGAAGTAATGAAGGTAGTAGTGGGAGATAAAAAGCACCATTGGGTTTATCTTCCCTGTAGTGAGGACCTCAAGTTAGTGCACTAAAGTTAATGCACACAGTGCATGGTGAGAATGATAACACCACAGAATCTTGTTTAAACCATCATTTTAATTGTTTATAAATAGTTTCTTTCCTTAAATTTGAATTAATTTTCCTTTTTTCAGAGTCCCGGCGCATCCTGCTACCTGTGGTTCTTCACCACATTCACCTTCACCTACGACAGCAGAAAGAGCTACTTATCTGCTCTGGGATCCTCAGTAGTATTTTCTCCATAATCAAGACCAGTTCTTTGGTAAATCTGCTGCTTGATTTTTTTATTTTTTTTCAATTCCACCACCGATTTAGTCAAATGAAGACTGATTTTTATAGGTTAGTACAGGTTTTTGGAAGAAACTTTTAAAAACACAATTCTGCTCACTGTCAGCAGGAAAACATCTGAAATGAGGGTCTGGATCTGTGTGTGTGACTCAGAGCATTGTGATTACACAGTGTTCTTGCTCCTAGCAGGGGACAAATGCATATGCATTCCCCAGGTTTGACACTGTTTAATTTTCTTCATCCAAGCCCAGAACATGGATGTCAGTGGAGTTTAAAAGCTCCACACAGCTTGAGGACTTGTAGTCCCGCAAGAGACAGTAACTAGCACTTTGTGATTCACATTAAGAGAATACTCTGAAATTATCCAATCAATGAAATCCCACTTAGTTCTGGAAATGGCAGCTGAGTTTAGACACCCAGCTTTGATGGTTGTAATACTCTGATCCCAAATGGTAACCAGATCTATGCTCACATAGAGGGGGTGGGGAAGTTTCCCCACCTGACTCTAAAGTAGGAAGCTCATGGTGCTAAATATAATTCATGCCAATGTGTATTTCCAGTTAAAAGTCCTGGTTCTGTGTGAAAGGAATGGGATGAAAGGTATCATGGAAATAAGCTAAAATGATACTGCCATGGAGTAAACATAATTGATCCTGTTGTGTTCTAGACCTTTGTTTATAGATTTACCTTTATGGCTGTGACCATGAATGTTTCCATCAGAGACCGTCGAGGTCACACACACAAACACACACTGGCAGAACAACAGGATCTGGTACCACTGAGGAATTTGATTGCACTTTGAACCTCTGTTACGGAGCTCTCTATGCAAATGAGGTTGTGGTATGGCTGACTCAGCAGAATTGTCTTTGCCAGTTCCATTCTCTCCAGTTTCTAACTGTCCCTTTGCTCACCACTTGCTGTAGGAGGGAGATGTCGTGGAGGAGGTTGAGATGATGGTGGAGAGCCTCCTGGATGTGCTTTTACAAACTCTGCTTACAATCATGAGTAAATCGCAGTCTCAGGAGGCGGTAAGAGGGCAGCGCTGCCCGCAGTGCACAGCAGAAATCACTGTTAGTAACTAACAATCAGTTTCTATTTCCTGCTTCTCTAACCTCTGGCTCAGTCCCTCACCACCACCGGCACCTCATCATCATCATCTCTGCTGCATGAACACCCAGGCCTTTGGCTCTCTCCCTTAATAAGCCACAAACCCATTCCTTCCTCCGTGCCCTAGTGAGGGAGCAGTGGAGCTCAGGAAGCCTTTGTTGTTTGCTTGTCTGCCTTTGCCCCTGTGCTTTGAGAGTTATTTAAAACGTGAGGCCCTGGGGAGCTGCCTGGGGCTTCACCCCTGAGCAGGTGTCCCCAAGGGCTGGATGAGCACCAGGCTGTGATGCCCAAGTCTGAGAATATCGTAGTGCTCAGTGATGAAGTGCCTTTGCTAAAACACCCTGAACAACTTCTGTCCACAGTCACTGAGTATTTATTTTTTATACTTTTTCCAAAGAAATTAACAGGTCCCAGGTCAAGTGAGCTGTTGAGTTTGGTGAGGAAAGAGGGAGAGTCCAGGCTGCCAGCATTAGCCACAGTGAAGAATTTTTGCTTGGCCATGCAATGGAAGAGAAGAAAAAGAATAGAATTTTGCTGTTCAGCTCTCTTCTTTTCTGGATGTGTGCCCTTTTCTATTCTAGCCTATTTCAGTCCATTTTTGCTTGTTGGAGTCTCTAATGCAGCTTTTTCACAATGTAGGATGTTGAGCTGCTGTTCAGAACATCCTTTTTTTATCCTTGCTTTGCTATCAAGTGGCTGAAACCTCAGCAGTGCTGCTGGGGGCAGATGTGCACTAAGGTACACTGTTCACACAGGGTTGTACCTTTCCTTGTTAGCTCACATAACGAGATGTTCTTTGATATGGGACTTGCAAATGTCCAGTAACCTCTCAGTTTCCTTTTATTCCTGCTGTTTACCACATGCCACCTCACACAGAAAAGCACACCTTTCTTCCTAATGAAGTTCAGCCCTGTAAAGTTCACTGGAACAACCTGTGTTGAAACTTCTGGGTAGATGCTTGAGCCAATGAGAAAAAAACACCAAAATGGAATGGGCAGTCCCAAGTCTAAAAATCCCCTTGTATTTGTTCCTGAATTTACATTTCATAGCACAGTGATGTGTGGATTCTTATTAGATACTGTTCAGAATGTAGTTTGTATATTTTGCAAATTAGTTTCTTATTGTTGCAGAAAACCCCAGTGTTGTGCAAGGGACTGGCAGTCAAAACAGCCAGTGCTGATGTTCTTGGCATTGCCTTGCCTGTTCTCTTGGACAGATTGCTTAACTTCTCTGTGCTTTGCTTTCAGATGTGTAAAATGGGGGAGCTCCTCTTTGGAAACCACTTTGGGCTGCTGTGGTAACTGGTTAGGGGGCTCCAACTGTGCAGGGCAGGGGTGTAACTGTAGCTCATGTAGGCTTATCCCAGCTGCACCCGCATGTCTGACTGCAGTGCTGGCAGTCCTGCAGCTATGGCAGCACACAACATGGGGAACACTAATAAGCCATATATTTACAAGATTCCAGACACTTTCTGTAGCCCAGCATGATCCCAAGCTGTCACTGCTCCCCTGGTCTGACTGTCTGAGCCAATTAGTTCAAATAATTGCTGGTATGTTGGCATGAGCTGCAGTCACACCTCTGAGAGACATGGGGTATAAGTACCTGAAAAGGGTGATTGTCAAAACCTGCATGCTTGGAAGGTGATTTGTTCACATCTGTGTTAATAATTTTAAATAATTTGTTATTAGACTGCAACATTGGTTAGAAAACCCTTAAAACTGGCATCTGTGGAGGAGCCTTCACAGGTGTATTCCTGTATATTCCCAGGAATTCAGGAAGTGTTAATGTGCAGTACTTTTAATCTGTGCATGTCAGCTTTCCCCTCATAGGCATTGGGGCCATTTCAGACCCCTCCCTTTATACCCTCCTTCCGGTTAAGTTTTATATTTATGAAATTTTAGGATTGTCTGAATAAAAGAGCTTCTCATTTGGCCAACAGGGAGAATATGTCTCCTGCCTTTTATCTTTGCTTCGTCAGATGTCAGACACTCACTTCCAGCACTTACTGGACAACTTCCAAAGCAAGGATGAACTGAAGGTACACCGGGATGTGATGTTTGTGGTTGATTCCCTCAGAATGGGAGAGCAAAGGGGAATCCCTGCAGCATCACTTGCTCTGCTCATCATTCCCATCCCTTGGCACTCTATGCAGGGACCTTCCTTTCACTTTTATAATCAGAGGTGTTGTGTTGCAAAAATACATTATTTAAGACCATGGGGCAGTGGATTAGCTTTATAACAGCAAATAAAGCCCCAAGACAGATGTTGTTAGATGTAAAGGATATATCACAATTGCACCATATAAAACCCACTCAGAGGAACAGGGGTTTTTTTAATGCTGTGAATGTGAAGTCAGTTGTTGTATAGCATTTACTAGATGTTCAATATGCATTGGAGCTTTCTTACAAAGAGCATTGATTTTATGCCAAAAGAGAATTTCAGGCCTTTTGGGGAATACAAATGTCTCAAGCAGATGAAATCTTTTTTTGTGAAAGCAGTAATCTTACCTCTCCACCTGCTGCATGCTTCTTTGGGAACATGAACTTAAATTAAGGCTCTCTCCGTGAACAGCAGGGGTTGGGGTACAAACCTCACTCCTGGCTTTTTGCCTCTGGCATTTTGAAATGGCACATCTCACAAAAGCAGAAACTTTTTACCTCAACTTCCATAGGGAAGAGGAGTATCTGTGATGACACCCTGTTTAAAAGACAGAGTAATCTTATAAATAAAGGCAAGCTTTTATATAAAATGCTTTTGGTTAGCATAGCACTGGGTAAAATATACACAATAAGAAGAATGTGATGTGGGAGGAACGTCTGTTGCCCTAAGAAATGAAATGGCGAAACAGTGAGAAGTTCTTTCTGAAGAGACTTTCAGCTAAATATTTTGTGCGTGTATAGAGAGGCTGAATAAATCAAGGAGATGAATTTGGGATGATAAAATTCTTATCGTTAAGTTGCAGGACTCAGTATCTCAGGTTGATAGTTCTCTGAGATTACTAGCTGTCTGATAACTTTCAAATAGCTCGTAGGAAAATGATTTGGTAAATTAATTCATACTAACTTTTAATAGATATTTTAAAAATTATCTAAACTATAGTTCTTATGTCAGCCCTGTGAAAAAGGGTCATTGAACTGAAATTTGTCTTTACATCTGTAAGAGCAAACAGTATCTCTGATAATCTGAGGAATATGTTCCAGGAGTATCACAAAGGCTGAAGATTTTGTATCCAGTTTTTTTTTCAGCACTCGGTTGACCTCATAAAATACATTACTTTTTTTTTTCTGCCTTCAAATATTACTGTAATAATATTTTCAATACTTTTTCTGGAATGGAAAGGCATTATGTTCACTTATCACAGGTACATGTAGGGCAAAATAAGGCCAACAGTCAAGGACCTTCTAATGCTTTACTCTGAGCTTCATTACACCAAGATATTAATCACACATCCCCCATTAAGGCATAATAATAGGATGGTTTTGAAGAAACCCTGTACTGTTGCTTTCTGTGCCATCTTGATTTTGTGTGGAAATAACACAAAACAATAAAATCATAGTTTGCAAAAACTTAGCATGTTTAATCCTCGCTGCTGTTCTGTACAGACATCGAGGTGCAGGTGGTCAAAAACCAGAACTGTCTTCAGGTTTGGGGCTTTTTTTGAAAGCAAATATTCACCTGAATGTCTGTGAGAGCTCTGCTGCTGCATGTTGCCAGAAATGGGGCCTTCAGTTACTATTTTAGAGAGTGTGTAGGAGTTTTATTGGGCTTGGGTGTGTGGTTTGTTCCCGAATTTGTGACGTAGGTGCAAAGAGGTTTGGACAGATGAATTAATTAAATGAATGCATAAATAAGTGATCATGAGTCCAGTATATTTCAAAATAGCTCAAAAGTGCCTCTGGAACTCAGGGTGACAATGTGAGAAGTCATAAACAATTATGCACATAAGGAAGATTTTCATCTTACTGCAGCAGTTAAGAAATAAGTTGCAACTTGTTCAGTACATATTTGATGGAAACAAAAGGAACAGAGCCATATCCAAATATATGTTACTTCCATGTTCCCAGGTGAATGGCCTTGCAATACAAGTGTGCTCAAGTGGAGCACACTTAGCTGAATTGTCTTTCTTGTAATCAAGAAAGCAGATTAATCTGCAGCTGCTGGTGTTTAATTTTTTGCCCCCTATGTGACAGGAGTTCCTCCTGAAGATTTTCTGTGTATTTCGGAATCTGATGAAGATGAGTGTCTTTCCTCGAGACTGGATGGTGATGAGGTTGCTCACCAGCAAGTAAGTGGAGAAGCAGGTCCAGAGTGTTGATGTTCTGTATCAGAATTTGGGCAGTTAAAACCTGTGATGCTGTGTTTCATCAGGCTGAGGCAGGAATTCTGTAGTGCTCATCCTCATTCTGCTGTTATTTCAACGCTCTGGACCAAACCTCTGTGTTTGTTCTGTTTGTTAAACTGTGCCAGCATTGACAGACATCCAAAAGTTAGAATTAAAAGCCAAACTGAAGGAGCTGCCCCGGGGTGGGGGGCACAGCAGGTCCCACATCTCGGGGCAAGGACCAGCTCCCCACTCCAAGGGTTGGTAACAGGCCTCTCCTCCCTTGCTCAGGCAATCACTGCATTGAACATGCATCCCTCCCCATAAACGTCCCTCCTTAACTGACCTGGGAGGAGGACTCAGGTATTGTGGAAAAGGAGGAGCAGCCCCCAGCTATGGCACCAAAGTATTACCTATAGAGCTATTTCTCAGTTCACTGGTCACCTGCCAGTTTGCTCCAGTTTATCTCAGTGTCTTACCTGTGATGAGTTAAGTTCTGTGCTGTTTGGATTGCTGAACACAGTGGGGCTGGGATTATTCAGTAGTTTCCTTAGCTAAACTAGCTGTGGAATGACCATGGACTGAAAGACAACTGGAGGCTCCCATTTCAGGGAAACACCATGCAAATGTCCCTCAGGGCTGCCTGCTTGGCTGAGCTGAGTGCTCTGAGTCCACCCTGCTAACGAGAAGTGAAGGAAGTGGATTTCAGTATTTCAAGCATTAAAGACTGAAGATCTGTAGGCAGAGAAAAATCTGTCTGAAAGAGTATCTCCCTCAGACGCTGCAGGTTATCTGTTCCCTTTTGCATTACTTTGCCACAAACCTTTACACTCACAGGGATATTTACAAGTGTTACTGGAGTATTGGCTGCCTGTGAATCAGATGTGCTCTTTCCTTTGATACTATTGTTGCCTTATCTACATGGTATTTATTAATTTCTGAATTTTTTATCACATGCCTTGATTGTTTTTCACTAAGGTGTATTTAGCCATCAACGAAAAAACCCCAGGGAATCAAAACAGGCAAAATATAAATACCTTAAGTTAAGTGTGAGGCCAGATAAAGGACCATTGTATAGCCACGAATGAAGATAGCTCAAACATTCTGAGTTGCTCTACTCTGGGGAAAAAAATAAATATTTCTGCATAAAATAGGAGGAAAAGGAGTGTATTCTTCCATCTCACTGGAGGTCGTATGGCCCAACCATGCAAAACAGACAGGATTTTAGAGGCTTCTGTGGGAATTTCAAAAGGTACAATAAATGGTGCAGGTTCTTAATCTTGTATCACTTCGTGCAAACTGTTCATTAAAGCACAGAAAGAAAGGTGATTTCTGTGCAAATCTCACAGTGATTACACAAAGAATGCTCATCTCTGTACCTGAAGGAAAACCAGCACCACCAGCCACTGTGATACATTGTACTCCAGATTCAAATGTTCTCTTTTTGTTTTCTTCTGTCTGGTTTTCTCTGCAGCATCATAGTTACAACAGTTCAGTACCTGTCTTCTGCGCTGCATAAGAATTTCACGGAAACAGACTTTGATTTTAAGGTAAGAATTGATTCTCAGAAAACATTCTGACATCCTTGTAAACCAGCAGTAACAAAGGAGCAGGAGCTGCTCTCTGCATTAGCTGATTGTATTTGAACATTTGTCTGAGTGTCTGTGAGGAAGATGACCTGGTAAAAGACAGGGATGGGAATCTGCCAGGGAATGGAGGGGAAGGAGAACAGATACAGGAAAACTGAGCCCTTTGTAAAGGAAAGTTAACTGTCTCCATAAGCCGTGGAGCTTATGGAATGTGCTGCCTTCCAGACTGATGGTTAAGGGAATGGAAACTCAGGCAATGAATTAATTACTGATCTTTCTCTCCCAAAGGTTTCTCATTCTGTTGACACAGAACTTGCAGGAACACAGAATCTTAGGCAGTGTTGTCCCTGTGGTTGAAGATGGGCACCAAGTTCAGTGTAGTAGGGCAAAGCTACCAGACATGTGTCTGGGGACTTCACACACATTGTGTCAAGTTTTTGAAGTTCTTAATAGGTTTTAAATAATCCATTGGTATCTTTAAAAAGTTCAGTATCTCCATTGTAAGATACACATTGACTAAGTTACATCTTGATTACAAAACTGAGCGTATGCCTTTCACACTTGTTTACAGCTTACTCCTTGGAGTGTCATTTTATAAAATCCCTTCCCTTGTTACAGGTGTGGAACTCTTATTTCAGCCTGGCAGTTTTGTTCATAAACCAGCCAAGTCTCCAACTAGAGAATGCCACACCAGCCAAGAGGAAGAAGATTCTGGATAAGTAAGGACATGTTTTGTTGGGTTCCCGCCTCAAAAAAGAGATGTTTTTTACCATAAGCCTCTGTGATTTATTGTGGTACTGGGGAGGTGGAAGTGCCTGGGAAATAAATAAATAGCTCTCGTGATACAGTGTTCAGTCAAGCTGTTTGGTATTCTTACATTAACATAAATGTGAAATGAATTTTTTTTGACAATTGGATTATTTTTTTCACATCACTGCCTTGCCAGTTCTTGTTCCATGGGCAGTTGTCTCTCTCTTCCAGGTATGGTGACATGAGAGTGATGATGGCTTATGAGCTCTTCAGCATGTGGCAGAACCTGGGTATGTCTCTCCCTCCTCTTACCTGACAGCCAAAGTCAAAGTAACCCCCTGTTCCTGTTGGAATTTTTACTTTTTATTTTTCTTTACTTTTTGGGACATTACAGAATCCTTTGTTTCTCTGAAGAGGTGTAAACCCAGGAAGCACTTCCCTTCTCCCACCAAAACTCTTCTGCACTGTCCTTCATACTTTTTTGTTTGAAACAACACATTCTTAGAAATTCAAATGCTTGCTTCTCAGATGTGACAGTGGCAGGTTTTGATTGTTTTGACACATCAGTGACAGTTTTTATGTATTTGCAAATATAAAATCAGTCTTTCCTAATCTCTAGCTGTGCTGCAGTCATATTCGTATGGAGATACACTGTTAATTCTAACTTGTGTCTGATCATGGCTGTAAAGCAGAAATGTAATTTTTCACAGCTATAACAAACTTGATAATTTTTTAGATGATTCAAAATTATAGACCCATGGAATCATTTAGGTTGGAAAAGTCACTTAATGTCATCAAGTCCAACCATGAACCCAGCACTGCCAAGCCCATGACCAAACCATAGCTATGTGTGTTTGATAATAAAGCCCAGCAGTGGCATCCAGTAAAGCTACTTTTTTTGTGCCTTCAGGCACCGAGTGTGCATAACAAACTGTGTTACTACTTTAAAAAGAAAAGAAAAAATAAAAACAAACCCAAACCAAAACCTACAAGAGCCCTGCCACGATAATGCAACATTTGTGCTGAATTTTCAACTTCTGCAGTTCATTTGACCTTTTCCTACATATTTGGATTAAGAAATTAAGAATGTTATGAGATGGGGAAAATTATATATCACCACAGGTCTCAAAAGGTAAAGGGAGGCTTTTCACCCGGGACTTGCACTTTCAGAAGTGTGCTGAGGAGTCCTGGGTTTAGGTAATTCAGGATTGAGTTAAAAGAAGACTCCAAATAACATCTGAACTGCATCCGAGCACGTCTAACTAGGCCAGTGTCCTGTCTCTGTCAGGGGCCCAAAGCGAATACCTGTGGAAATGTTAGAGGACAAAGGAAGCATATGGTATTTTAGAGGAAAAAGAACAAAATATTGGCTGATAGAGATCACAAGTACACAGTTCTGAGAACAGGTGAATCATTAAGGGGGCAAAGGAATGATACAAATGAAATTGGATAGCTTGATAATCTGGCAGCAATATATTCAAAAAGCCAAAACCAAACATTTTACGTGTAGGAATGCAGTTAGGAGTTCGAAGAAAGCAAAGACTACAAATGTATCATGCTGATAATCAGATGAAAGGGGAGCTACCTGTAAAATGCCACAGGTTAAAAAGGCACTGTAATCTTTGAGAAAATACGTGAGAATCCTAAATAAGAACAATATTACTGCCACGATTTTTTTCATAAGTGTACTTGTTGTAGATGAGTTTGCCCAGTCCTGCTTTCTACAGCTCAAAGAAACAAACGCGCACAAAAAACCCCAAAACCAAGGCAAGGTGGACAGAGCTCAAACAACAGTCAGGAATAGAACTATGAAAGCAAGAAAATGCCTTACACTGTGATACTGAGTAAGCCTGGTCTGTCCTGCACAAGGAACGTGATACAGCCAGAACTGGTCAACCGTTGCACTGCATCTGTGTGGAGAATAGAAGGCCCTCCAGGATAACAGAGACTCAGTAACCAGAAAATGATGCTGGAAAAACTCATCTGAGAAACGAGAAGCTGGTTTTAGACATGTAGATACAGATATTTATCACTGAATGCTGTTCCAAATCTGGTTATTTTGAGTTATTCCCTATGACATTAACATGGCACAGAGACTGTCAGCAAAATGCCCTGACATTCTTTTGGAGCAGCAATTCCACTTGGTCTCAGGTCTTGGGAAGTTGGGACTGGCGCAGCACCGGGGATGAAGAGCTCTATTGTTCTTGGAAATCTAAACGAGTTCTATTAACTCCCATTGTTCTCACCAGCCTTTTCAAAATCTTCTTCATAAATCAGAAGTGTCCCTGGCCTCTTTTCCCCGTGTGTGTTTTACTTTGGTTATTTTTGACAGTTTGAATTCCTTTGCAAGTAAAATGCACTGACAACTTTTGCTGAAAGCTTTCTCTAGTGGAATTAAAAATGCTCTTAGAGACTTTGCAAGGTCTAAAGCAAATACAGATTTTTCATTCCTTTCAGGAAAAGAATGTTTGGGGTTTTTTTAATGCTCCTGCCTACTACTTCCTACATGTCATCATTGCAGGGGTTCTCTGTTTTCTTAGTGACAGATAACAAAGGCTTTTATTTAATTACATTTGCTTTGTGTTGTACAGGTGAGCATAAGATTCATTTTATTCCGGGAATGATCGGCCCCTTTCTTGGTGTTACACTTGTTCCACAACCAGAAGTCCGGAATATCATGATCCCTATTTTCCATGACATGATGGACTGGGAGCAGAGAAAGAATGGCAACTTCAAACAGGTGAAGACAGTTCCTAAGCATTCCCAGTGTTCCTTTTTTTTGCTCTATCTGTCTGCAATGTCCAGCTGGAAGCAAGAAGCTTGTATTTGTTGACCTGTTTTTGATTGTAAAGGTATCGTCATGTAAATATATATAAAAATAGAATCTTCAAAGCATAATGCACAAAACTATTACAAGACTCCCAAGATTGTTTAATCAGTGCACTTTAGAGCAAACTGCCTTTGGGGAAGAGGAGGGATGTGCTCAGCACAGCAGAGACGGGGGAAGAGAATTCGCAAGTGCTGGGCTGTCACTGCTCCCACTGATTTCTCTGAGATTATTAGTCAGCCATTAAATGGGTCAGACTGAGAACCAAAAATGGAGATGTGAGATTTAGCCAGGATTTGTGAAAACAAGTGGTCTCTGCTTCTGTCTTTGGTTTCCAGCTAGGAAGTGGTGGTGGTGTGTAATTCTGTCATTATACCACGCTTTGAAGCTGACTTAGGAGCTGCATTTATTTTAAGAAACTGTAGCAGCTCTCCTGGAAGGGTTAAGTCCAATGACAGCTCTGCAGTTTCCACCTGCTGTGAGCTCTGATTGCAAATCAGGGAGAGAAATCTTCATCATTCTCTTTCCCAGTTGTGGTCAGAGAATTGCTTAAATTTTCCACTGCAAAACAGATCCTGAAGTGCAATGTGTTGATAATGAAGGATGGGTCTGGGCTGGATCCTCAGATGACAGTGTTTCACTGTCATTGTGCTGGGGCAATACTGGGGGCAAGTGTCTGCAGAGAAGTGCTCTAACGTAGTAAATCATCATTAAATTGTCATCATTCATGTGATTAATTATTATTCACACAGTCATTAAAATGCTAGATCTAATCTATCATTCCAGGAGAACAGCAGATCTTTCCCATAACCTGATCCGTTAAAGGCTGTGTGAAAAAGCATTATCAGGGGCTTATGTTTTTCTTCCTCTTCAACTCCCTTGATTGGTACTATTGTTATTATTTACTACCATTATTATCGCAGTAGCATTTGATCATGGTCCTCTTTTTGCTTGCTGTAAGCACCTACAGTCATCTTCAAGTTTCTGGACCCGTTTACATTTTCTGTACAAAGATGAACTCTTCATAATCTTTATTAAACTTTTATATTCACTAATGTATGCTGAACTACAGCTCAAAGAAGGTTTCTTAAATTACCTGTGGAGTAAATTTCCACACTGTTTTATGAAGCATATAGTGTAACTTCCTAAGGTTAAAGATGGAGTGATCGTCTATGTTAGTGAGAATGAAGTAAATAGTTAAATGGCACAAGAGATAATAAACCTCATTAAGAATACCTGCTTTCCAGTATAAAGCTGGATAGCTGGACACAGGAATTAGTGATTTCTCTCAAGTCATTGTAGACATCACAAACAAAGGGAGGATTTTTTAATTTTGAGCTTCTCTTCACCTTTTGAATACTCAGGTGCTTGTCATAAAGTATAAAAATCCTGGAAATTAATTTTCAAACCACTTTAATTTTTCTCAGTAGCTCATGTTTTAACAAGGCTGTCTTTCCAGCAAGGATGGATAACAATGTAGTCTGATCCAGGGATGAAGTCAGGCCTCCCTGTAATGAGTTCAGCAGCAAGAGCACCAGCTCCAATTGTGTGCCACTTGGTGATTTGCTTTTCCTTCTCATCTTACTTCTTTTGAAATTTGGCAGCTGAAAAACATGGACAAGGTCAGGCTATGCTTGTCTTAAAATAAAAACAAGCCATATTTCTGCAAATGGTTTCAACCTTTAGGAACCTCTGCCTTCATTCATATTGAAAGTGTGTTTTCTGCAAAATTCCCAGACTGCCTGAAATTGGTTTTTTAATGTTAGATACAATGATTTCTGTACTTGAATCAATTTTATGAGAATATCTGATATCAAACCTGATAATAGGATGTATTAGATTCAGAGTAGAAATTAATATGTATTCAAAACCTTTCTGTATATAAGTGTGAAAAGCAAATGTGTCATATTATCATAGAGAGGCTTGATAACATAGGCTTTAATGAACAAATAATCTTCCATGATGTCTGGATGTTGGAACTCAATTACCTGCCAGCAGAACCACGACAGCAGCCCAGTGGTTTTGGTGTGGGACAGAACACAGTTTGCCTGATGCACTGGTTGATGGAAAGTGAGTCTGAGTGATTGATTTGATCCCTTCCTCCAGGTGGAAGCCGAGTTGATCGATAAGCTGGACAGCCTGGTATCGGAAGGAAAAGGTGATGAGAACTACAGGGAACTCTTCAGCCTGCTGTAAGCTCTGCCAGTTTGTGCTCCTCTGTTTGCAGGGCCATGGAGAGCCAAAGCACTGACCTGTCAGCCACAGCACTGATCCTTGGAGAGGGCAGGGAAAGGGCTTCCTGGCAGGTTTTCATGGCAAGGCTCAGGGAAGTAGGAATACATGACTCTATTTCTGAAAAGAATACAAAAACCTAATTTTTTTTTCTTCTTTCTGTGACATCTAATAAAAGACTGCATAGGTAAGTAGTTATCACCCTGCTATCAAAAACTGATTTCCTAGAGGAGCAGGTGCCCTTGTTTTTCCACCACAGTAAATGAAATCCTGGCCCCAGGATTGGTAAGTCAGGCCTTGTTAGAGCAAAGGAGGTTTTCCTCATCATTTTCTTTCTTCCAATTTTTGAAGGCTCTGTTTGGGTTGGTTCAACAGCTGCAAGTTGCTCCCTCCAGAGTCCACCATGGCACTGTATTTCCCCTGCCTTTCACACCAACAATTCATATCCATGAGGATAAACTGGAAGACTTTGTCTGACTTTACACTTGGTTATCTTCTAGTACTGGTCTGTCTCCAAATTTCATTTCTAATGTCCCTGGTTTACTTCAAAAATACTTACTTTGATCTCTGACAGTCCAGAGCAGTTAACCCAAGTGGGCCAGAGAGATCATTAGCAGAATTTTAACCTTATATTCCAGACAAGTTTATGTGCCCCCCAACAGCATCTTGGCTGTTTGAGGCATAAACCTTTGTTTTGCTGGAACCAGTACTTGTATTTCTGAATTTGCAATCCCATTCATTCATTTCCAGCTGATAATCCTGCCCTTCCTAGATGCTTACCCTCAGGAAGTATGTATTCAGTTTCGAATTGTGTGTGTTCCACCTTGGGAAGCCTGGTACCTTATGAGTACAGATAGCATAAGGCTGTTTCAGGGATAAAGGAAAGAAAATATGTGGGGTGTTTCATTTCTTTATTTTTTTCAATTCACCTCCAAGAGGAATTGTGTGCACTTCCAACTGAAGACATTTGTTACCTGAAATGTTAAGAATTCAAGGACTGTAGCTTGTTACTTATCTTTAGGTGATAGTGACTGGACGTATTACCAAGAAACACAGCCTGGAATTCCAGCAACCTTTTAGTTTATATTTGCCACTGAGTGTTCTGAGAACAAGGTGAGAAAACAATTTGAGGAAACAATTCCACAAATTAATAAATGTTGTGCGAAAAAACAGTTGACCCTGACTTCTACTACCTCAGCTGCACTGCTGAAAAGGGCATTGGCTCCCTTGGCTGGGAATCATCCCAGTGCAGAAGAGTTTGCCTGACACCCAACAGACAGGTTCTGTGACTGGAAATCCAATTTCAGGAAACTAGCATGTAAATTAGCTTTCTTTTTTCACTTTTTAAATACAATTTTCAGTGTTGTAGCCTTGCCTCATGCCTCACAACTCTCTCCCTGAGATGGGTGCTCGCTGTATGGTCTAGTTTGCTACGCAGGAACAGGCTGCCTTAAATTAAATTAAAATTCCAGTTTAATTAAATTGTGATTCAGAATTCCTTGGCTGGTTGCTGTTTAGAGATGAAAATTTACAGAGGGATGAGCAAAGAAGAGGTATTTGCAGTGGGTTTAGACTCCTTTCTGATTTCTGACTGCTGTTACCGATGTTTAAGCTACAGGTAATAATGTGGGAATCAAGTGTTGCTGTGAGTGTTACTCTTTCATATCTTTTAAATGGCAAAGTGAGGATATTTTCCCTTCTCCTGTCAGTTCTGTAATTTCCTTGTCTTTGCTTCATGCTGCCTGGAGTAGAACCCAACTCTTTGGGCCTTATCCCAGGTAAGACGGTAATTCTCTGCATCGGTTCACGAGGGAGACACCGAGGTGCCTGAGGCAGTCTGTGCACACTGTGCCATTTCCCTGGAAGCCTCACCTGCTGTCTTTCCATCTCCAAACAGTTTGCTGGAGAAGATTGAGCAGGAAACTTGGCGGGAGACTGGAATCTCTTTTGTTACATCGGTTACTCGTCTCATGGAGCGTCTGCTTGACTACAGGTATCTGGCAGCACCAGTAACGTGTTCTGAACATAAGAAGTTTGTGAAGGCTTAGTACCAAATTCCTACATGGAATATTTTTATAATCAAGCATATTTATTATGAAGCTGCATGTATCTCTGATGGCAAGTATTATGTAAGCAAGCCTAAGTCATCACTGTTGGGCTCTGAGCAAATATCCAAACTCCTCATCCCTAGAGCCCTAATTCTCATTCTTGGGTGCTTCTTCCTGATAGTGGCAAAGATAAAGACATTTTTTAATATGTAGTTTTGTACTAAGGTTTGTTCAGGTTGCTAAAACATCATTTCCATCATTGAAATGATCTCACCTAATTCAG
>VWZG01008027.1:14920-25764 GCA_013396735.1 Grallaria varia | reverse complement strand
CAGAGGGTAGTGGTCAACAGCTCAATGTCCAGCTGGACATCAGTGATAAGTGGTGTCCCTCATGGGTCTGTGTTGGGACCAGTGATCTTCATCAGTTGGACAGACAGGGGGATGAAGTACACCTTCAACAAGTTTGCAGATGACACAAAGTTCAGTGGTGAGACTAGAGACTGATACATCCAGAAGGACCTGGATAAGCTTGAGAAGTGGGCCCGTGGGAACCTCATGAGTTCCCACAATGTCAGGCGTAAGGTGCTGCACCTGGGCTGGGGCAACTACCAGTATCAATACAGTTTGAGGAATTAAAGGAAAAGAGTAGCCTTGCAGAAAGTGACCTGGGGGACTTGGATGGATGAGAGGCTGGACATGACCCATGAGTGTGCACTTCCATCCCAGAAAGCCAGTTGTGTCCTGGGCTGCATCAAAAGCAGCATGGCCAGCAGGTTGAGGGAGGTGATTCTATCCCTCTGTTCTGCTCCAGTCAGACCCTACCTGGAGTCCTGCATCCAGTTCTGGGGTCCTCAGCACAGAAAGGACACTGCCCTATTTGAGCACATCCAGAGGGGGCCACCAAGTTTATTATAGGGATGGAGGACCTCTCATATGAGACAAGGCTGACAGAATTGGGATTGTTCAGCTTGAGGAAGAGTTGGCTTGGGGGTGACCTAATGACAGCCTTCCAATACCTGATGGGAGTCCACAAGGAACATAAAAAGAGACTTTTCACATGGGAATGTAGAGGGGATGACTTCAAACTGAAAGGCAGTTTAGATCAGGTATTAGGGAGAAATTCTTTACTGTCAGGGTGGTGAGGCACTGGAATAGGTTGTCCAGGCAAATCATGAATATTCCCTCACTGTAAGTGTTCAGGGCCAGGTTGAATGGGATTTTGAGCAATCTGGTCTAGTGAAGGTCTCCCTGCCCATAGTGGGGGGGATGGAACCCGATGATTGTTAGGGTCCCTTCCAACACCAACCCAAACAATTCTAAGATTCTACGATTTTGCTTGTTACAAGGCTAAATTTGTGTTTCTTTGTTACAAATTTATCACCACATAAGAAAAAACAATCCTGAAAACTGACTGCATTTAAAACTGAAGTCTGAAGATACATAGTTGTAACCAACCTTGAGGCTTAAATCTGTAAACGTGGGGACAAAAGCGGTTCTCTTGACTCCATCACTCAGCAAGTTTCTCTTATAAAACTGTTTGATCTACTGTGATTAGATTCTTCATCGGTCTGGCAGTAGCTACATAGGAGTGATTTTTTGACCCTCCATGTTTGACAGTGGGAAGACAGTAACTGCCGGTATGTTCCACAGGTTTATCTAATACACTTACAAATCCCCTAGAGGCCAGTGACTTCAAAATGCCTCACAGAACTCACAAAAAACTCGTCTCACCATACTGCCCACACCTGTGAACCATGTAATACAAAAAGGACTATGAAATTCCACATACAAGTAACATGAGAGAACAGGCAAGTTGTGAAAATTCGGAAAGAGCCAAGCCTCTTGCCCTGCTGCGAGGGTGACTAGAGATAGAAGCCTTTTCAAGTTCTTCCAGCATTGTACTACCAGACTCACCTACCTCCTTCTCTGCTATCACCAGCATCATAGAGCCTTTTCACCTTCTATTTTTAGAAGATTACTACTAGAGTATTAACAAAGGCTATCAATCAGCAGATAGTGAAGAGCTTCTTGCCATTATCTGACCCCCCCAAGCCAAACCATGAAAAATCAAGTAGCTCACTGTCATTCCTGCTAACACTGTTCCAAAAGTGCCTGTTCAAGAATTGAAGAACTTCTTGCTTATGAAGAATCATTTGATATCACAAATCCTTTAAATATACCAGCTGATAAATGACATTCACCACTGATAAGCAAACTACTATAAATTACATGTGGATTAGAGGAAATAGAGAAGATTGTAACTTATATTCCAAAGTAAAAAATTAAAAAAGAGCATAGTTTCAGTAAAGGAATAGAAATCTTTAAATCACACATCACTGACCTGCTATTGCTGCCTGTTCCTACTTATAATTCACATGGTAAGACAGCAAGGAAGTTATCAGCTTGGACTTACATTCACTTAGAAGCCTTTAGTTACATAACATATGCAATTTCACACATGGCTTTTTAATATTTGCACTAAAGTGTGAGGAAAATATTAATGCCAGTTTGTGTACTGAAAAACATAAATTTTTCAGCCTCTTCACATTGTTTATGTAATCACTTAGCATACTGGCATGTAGCGTCATTTATTTTGATCAGGCATATTTTATGGGACATCAGAAACAAGGTATCTTCAAAAGCCAGCTCAAACTGCAGCTGCTAACTGAATACAGTCATGGCATAGCACAGAAGAAAATTATGTTTTTGCTATTACTTATCCAGTATTTGTTATTTTTTTCTAATTCTTAACATCTTTAGCAGAACAGCAACACATTTTCCATAATGCTCTCTAGGATTCTGTACAGAATCTCATTCTGGAGAGTTAAGTATTATCAGTAGACTTTTAGCAGCATGTAATTTGTATCAGAACAATAAAAAAGCACTGCCCAACTGTATTGTAGACTATAAATTACTGTACCTAATCATAGCTGTCTAAACATACAGATGGGGTATATGTCCATTTGCTAGTACTAGGAATATACCCATAACTTCACAGCGAGTTGAATAACAAAACCGCTCTTTAATAAAATTGGCAGAATGCCAAACAAGACCAATGGAGTTAGACCAGTAAGAGTTTATCAAAACAACTACAAAAGTAATTACGTAGCAATGAAAATTGACGTGTCTTAATAATAAAGGGGGAAAAGCACTTTCAGGAAAATATTTCCCTTAGTTAAAAAATGGGACTAATCAGGAGCTCCAAATTAATTTACCCAAAATTTAGTGTACCTCAATTCAATTTCAAATTAATTTTATTGCAAAAGCTCACCAGGCTACTTGCAGCAAAGAGAAGTGGTTCATCATGCTGAGCACATCTTTCTAAATGTCAAATGCTACATTTCAATAGGAAAATTTATTTGATTCCTAACTGGCCCTTTCATCTTTGATTTGGAAACCATGTAGTAAGTTTTAGACTCATCAAAGCTAATATCAGTCTAGTAATGAAAGGACGTTTTAAACTAAGGGTATTTGTTCCAGCTCATGCCTGAAGATTTTGCTCCTTTAANCTTTGGATTCTATTTTATGAATTAAAGCAAAAAGTGCAACCACACTTCACTTCTCTAATACCAGAAATGTAAAGAAGAACTAAAAAGCACAAAATTTCTATTAATAAATGATGACCACCCATACTTTCTGATGATGTCAATCTAAACATTTCATCTGAAAGAAGGAAGTTGTAAGAAGTTTTCTGTAGTCCACTGGATTTATAATCTTTAAAATCCTCTTAGCGTGTCATATGGAAAGTTCAAAGGAGGTGACTAGATTTTATTCAAGAGTTTCATAAAACTTTAATTCCACTGATTTCAATGGCTTTACTCACACTTTCAACCTTGCTGAATGAATAGGACCAACATGAGACCCTCATGCTTTACATAGAGCTAAGGGGAATTATTAAACTATAAATCTATAGCTCTAATTTTTTTACCAAAAGCTCCTTATGAAATTCATATGAAGTTATGTATCATATTGTTATATTACTGATAAAAATGTAACTAAAATGCATTCTAAAAGGTCAACTATACAGAGGTCAGGAATAAGCATGTATTTTTTTATTATTGCAAAAAACTGAGAGTTCAGAGTTCTGCTGGATTTGGTTAATAGTCTAAGGTAAGATGGGTTTCAAGGAACTTCAGAAGCAAAATGTATGCACTGGATTAAATGGAGGATGTACATCAGAAGAATGAGGAAGTAAGTGTCACAAATAATAAATTCGGTTCTTTGGGGAATAAGTGTAGAATAAACCACTTAGATGCACCTAGATATTTTCAGCCAAATTTATGCCTCAAAAAACACTACCACTTTTACAACATCAAGAGTGAATTGGAAGTTTTACAAACACGAGTATTTCAAAATGCATTTTAATTCATATTTGCCTTTTTTTTTTTTTTTCCCCCAAGTAATTTGGAAGATTTCCAGATTTGGATCCAAAATGAGTAAACAGAAACAATTAAGTGTATTATGAGGACTATTTCAAGTACACTTTAGCCTGACCAAAAATGAAAAGCAATACATTTCCAAGTCATAGAAAATATTTTTCCTTTGTCAATGGCACTTAAATGAAACTAACATGATTGACAAGTACCTCACAAGCAAGCCTTGGCAACACTTAATGAAAGTCCATCTCTCTACCGTTTTAAGCAAAATTCCTTCACAACTGTTTGTCTTAGCAATAACTCCTACAAAGCTCATTAGTGCCAGCCTTGGTTTATCCCCTATGTTGTGCATTTATCCCTGGGATGCATTATCAACATGTGGCACATGTCCTTGACATGCACAGAAGAGTTGCACCCCAGGATAGCAGCATGCATGACAATAGTGTTGACTCTTACTCCTTTATGGTTGCTGGGATGTAACCGAGAAATCTAATAACTGTGACAGTAGGCCTTTACGTTTCTCCTTGCCTTTCCAGACAGTGAAGCTGCACAGACACTAATGAAAGGTTAAATGAATAGGAATAGCTGACAAGAGGTACAATAAAGAAGGGACTTGGTAATCCACAGACACTGAGCAGAGATCCTTGGCTCAAGCAGAGAAAGGACAGCACATCGTCGAGTCACAATATTTAAAACAGCTTGCTATACACAGAGGCTTTTGTGTCTGGGTACATGTCTGGCTTTGGAAGAAAAAAAAGATACTGAAAAGAAATTTCAGCATGGGGCACTTTGGCAAATGTCAGGTCACAAAAAGGGAAAAATGTTTTCTGTTTGCTGTTACATCTTTGTATTCAACAGCAAAGAGCACTGACTAAGAGCACAAATCACAAGTTTCAAATTAATACAACTATGATAAAGTTGCAACACTGATTCAGTGTGATTCCAGCTGAGCATGACGGGTGTTGTACATACCCCCAACTTCATTTACAGCAGATAACAGTTAATAATACACTTTGCATACCCTCTAAAACTTTATCTGGGCATGAAGATTTTATAAGAGGCCTAGCTTCTATAGTTCTATATGCAACAGAATGGTGGATCCAATCAATTGTAATACGCAGCAAAAACATAGCTAAATTTCCAGACAGCACACCAGACCATGGTGACTTAAAAACTTTTTAGTGGTTATCTTATGGCATTTTGATTTCACTTGGCTTGTGACTTACAAATCAGCATTATGAACATTCTGGTTCTCGTAATTATAAAATAATTGTAATGGCCAGTGTGGCTTTAATACTTTTCTAGCTTTTTACAGTTTTCTACAAAAGTGTGTACATAGTAGGACATTAAAAAAATTAAAGAGAAACTCTCTAAAGAACTCTCTAAAGGAACAAATCAGAAGCAAATCTAATTGTTACATGAATTTGTGTGGGTTCATATTACATAAAATATTTCAAGAAAGAAGTACTGAAATAGATTCCGCAGATGAAAAAAAAAAAATCTCTGTCAAAACCCTTGATGTACGTGGAATAAGAAAAAAGTATTTACATATTTATCTGGAGTATAAAACATACATATTTATATTATGTGGTGAGAGTATTATGGAAAGACTCCAAATGAGAGAACTTCTTTGAACAACCACCTTAAATTACAGCAGAACTCTTGAGTGTACTAAGACTCTAATAATCAACAAATAAAGGCTTTTACTAGCACTGTGTATAATGAGACCTACTGTGCAAGAGATAAAGGAGACAAAATTGGTAGTTTATCTCACTGGATTGTATCATTTACTTAAATGGTAAATAAGTTTGTCCAAAGTAATACTTATAAAAGTTGCCATATAAATATTAAGCGACAATTATGATCCATGCATTTTTAGGACAAACATGCCAGAATTTAGGTGGGATGAAACTGACAGAGAATTCAAGGTTTAGACAGATGCTTTTTATTAAGCCATGTTAAATGCTATTCCCCTAAATTAAGTACAAATTCCTGGCTAGATTAGGAAGTGATACACATTTCCAAAATGACAGATATACTCTATTTTGTTTTGTATTTTATGAGGAACCTTTTGTGTTTCCAGACATGCACGTTTTTTCCTAACACGTACTAATAGTGGACACTAAATCAAATCAAATCATTAAATAAAAAGCTCTGTGCAAACCAGCAGACTGAAAGTCAGGACTCTTTCATTATACAATATTCAGGGAAGAAAAGACTTCGCATTCTAGTGACAGTGTCCAAAGTGTAAAATGGAAAGGGACATTGCCAGAAACACTCATCTTTGAGACAAAAAACCAAAATAATTGGTTTCTGTATAAAATCCAATGTTTTACTTGGACTTTTTTTAATCTAATTGCTTTGCTGTTGGTCATTTCTGTTTTGTTTGAAATTCACAAGTCTGCAGTCAATTGCAAACACCACTGACATATATGTATATGTAACATAGAATAAAGACACCTCAAAACCTAATTTCTAGATCTTTGGCTCTGAAAAAAAGTTAGCAATCAGCCCTCCCTTATTTAGAATATTTTTCTCCTTTGTCTTGCTTATGGCATATCTAATAAAATCATGAAGCTCCCTCTAGCTCTGCAGAGGAGCTTAACTGACCAATGATCCTTTACAGTTCCTTTCCATTTTCAAAAGCAATACTGAGAGAGAGTGAGAGCAGTATTTCCCTTACATAATAAGTGTTCTTGTTTCCATTCAGCAGTGTTTTCAATTCTACAACTCGAAAGGATGTGGATAATGTGTGAGAACATCTGCTATGAAACACAGAAAGTTAAATACAGCTTATTATTCTTTAGCATACTAAAGACCCTCTTAATCATTTCCAACTTACACTGCATTTACCAAATTCGGGTTTGAAATCTTACATTGTTTGACAACCTAGTCATGTATGTATTTAAACACACACACACACTCACACACGCACAAACACACCTCCATTCCATTTCCCAATTACCAAGTGCAAAATCATGTAAAAAAGACTAACAGATAGTACCGTAGCCCCATTTAGGGCACAGATCTTAAGTACAGAAAGTCTTAGTTAAAGCCAATTTGTTTGTATATGCTGGTTTTCCAGAAAACCAGTAATGCCAGTGGTAATTTGTTGACTGTATTCTCACCTACCATAATATTTACACATACCATTTGTAATGGCTTTTATTGTTTAATCTCCACTGCATTTCAGTATTGGATACTATGGAATTACAGTTATTTAGCAGGCTGTAAATAATGTAGCTGGCATGTGCAATTGATATTTAAAATGTCTTACAACAACTGTAAAAGCCTCATTACAAAGTAGCAAATCATTTCTAACAAGCAAGTTCAACTGACAAACACCAAAGCAAAACTGTAGTCTATGCTGCAAGCATGTTTGTTTTATTTAAACAATACACATTTAATGCAGTGTGCAATGGACCATCCACACAAATTTTAAATAAGAGAGTGAAGTTCCAGAGTAATATGGCTATTGTGAAGTTTTTTTTAAATAAAACTGTAATAAAGAAAAATAAAAGGAATTCTGAGTAACAACAGAAAGAATAGCTTACTTTCCCCTCCCCCCTTTATGAGCAAGTGTCCAATTTCTTTTTTCTGAGCAGCTGTATTATCCAACTTAAGTTGCTCTGCTAATTTCAGTCCCACAAGGACTAACTTGGAAGGCAAAAAAGTCCTAGAAAAGATCAATTTGCTGGGAAAGATCAAATGAGAAAACTGTGGGGACAGCACCAGGTCAGACTATGAAGAACTAAGCAGACCTGTTCTTCATTAACTTAAGTTCTCTTGGGATGTCACACACTACCTGTCCATAGGCTTATTGAACCGCCTAACCCTCATCTCTGTACCATTCTTCTGGGCCCAAGTGAATGATATCCTGCTGCTGACAAGTTAGCAGGGGACTGCGGCTGCAACATGAAAGTATTTTTCTTTCTTGTCTAAATCAGGCAGATTTTTGAAAAGAAGACACAGCACTGACTCGTGACATAGCAAGATGAAATGAGAGGTCTGGGCTGGTCTTCGAGCTGTGTAGATAAAAGTAATCAAATGACACTCCTGGAATGCAAATTGGCATTCTTGACTGCAGCAATTGCACAACCATGAAACATCTCTGACAGCAAGCAAGATTAGGACAAAATGTTATGTAAAGCACTGAACTCAAAAACTCACTAGAAAATTCAAACTGTAACACTTACATTTTAATATAGCAATGGTCATCTCTGCTTTTGTCTGTTTCTTTACTTGGCTTACTGTAATCATGTAACCTCTTTCTCAAATCCCTCAATAGTAAAAATATAATGTGATTAAAGACATAGGCCTGCTCTTTCTTTTTCCCCCTAAAATGTCACACTGTTGTATTTTTTGCAAAATAATGTACCAAGGCAGGGTTTTTCTATTACGTGTGCAAAATATATATGTAAGGAACATTTTCACAATCCCAAGTCTTAAAAGGAGTTTCAAAATTTGCTCATAACAAATAAGTTCATAATTTACACTTACAATTTTCTGCATCTGGATCATGTAAAAATGAATAATTTTAAATATTTAGTGAGTAAATATTAAAATTCATGTGCTTCAGGAATATAAAGCAGAACATACATAGAGCTAGATGGGTCATTAATACCGGACAGCTTAAAATGAAACTACACTGTATCAGACAGTTCATATGCCCCATTAAATTTCAGATTAAAAAAATGCTACAATTTTTAAGGGCAAGAAAACTTCCACGTACTTTTACAGGAACTTGGTATTCTTGTGCAGATCTGCTGATCAGGCTTACTAAATATTACTGTCTGAAATGAACTCAGTAATTAAACTGCGAACATTTGTACTCTGAAACTATGACAAAAATGCTACCCCATTTTAAAATTCATCTAGGAAGATGTGTTATAATATGGAGGGGGAAATTGGAAGATAATGAGAAATAAAAGCACACTTCCACTAAAAACTATTTCAATGACTGCTACACACAGCTAACATACAGATTAAGAAAAGAAATATGTAATATCTTACTTTGATTTTATACTTAAAAATAGCTTCAAACCATTTTAACCATCAGCCAGACACACAAAAAGACACTCGTTGCCACTTTAATCCTGGGTACACCAGATTACTACATGATGTCTTTTGTGCATCAATTTTACAACAGCTTGACTCTAGGGTAAATGGGAACCATCATAAATCGCATGCTGCTTTCAAAACCACTTTAATTTCTGTCAGCATTACTGTAACCACAGTCTTGGGCACATGCTGCTTTTTCCCCCTCCCTTTTTTTCTTTTTTTTTTTTTTTTCCTTGTTGCTTACATTTGACAGTTGCATCTCCTACACTCCAATTGTGGCTTTGATCACTGAAACAAGACATGTCACGTTAGGGAGAGAAGAGAAAAACACAAAACCTCCATCGCAAACTCCCTTCATCCACACAGACATACACTCTACCTATAGTTCAAGTGCTGTATATACATTCATACATGTATGCATGGATAAACATAAAGTTTATAAAGTTTATATTGTAAGTATATACAGATTCATATATACACACACTTGTGTGTACGTATGTATGTGCCTATTCGAGGCATGCAAGACACCTCTAACATCCCTGGAGTGAGGTGACAAAACCTGACTGAAAGCAGAGCAGAAGTCAAACAGTGACTGGAAAGATACTACTTCTCTGGATATGGGCTGATCACTGTTCATCACTAGCTGAGGTCTATCCACGTGTTAATGCGAACAGCTACCATTCGGCATGTTAAGTGTAGTCACTGCTGAAATGAGCTTGTCCTTCGCAGCTGTTTAACCTATCCTCACATCACGACCCAGACAAACGGACTTCAGTCAAATGAGGGTCTTCGGTCATTTCGATTTTTAATTATTAAATTAAGAGGTTGTGAAAGCCCAAACCCTGCTTTACAAAACCCCTGCTGTAAAGGAGACGTGCATTTGCACAGCAGACGAAATAAGCAGGAAAAACTTGTTCAAAGTTGGGTTGGGGAGTGCTCCCCCTTCCCTTTTACAGTCAGGGCACCGGCACAACTCTGCAAGCTATGTTAGCAATTGCTAATTGAAGAAGTGCAAACTGTAAGCACATGCACAACAAAAAGAAAAGAGTTTCGGAGGGAAGGTGGATTTACCCTCCTATCTCCCTGCCGCAGGCGCCGTTTCACACGCACACAGCTCCTTCCCCCGCTCTCAAAGGTTACCTTTATATTGTGTGCAACCCTTACTCATTTCCTAGCAGAAGCTGGTGTCCGAAACAGACAGACCACCGTATGTCCGATTCAATCATTCCACCTTCACTCTCTCTCCCTCCATACTCACATACTTTTTTTTCTTTTTTCTTTTTTTTTTTTAATCCTAGCCCCTCATCTTTACTGAAAGGAAGGAGGCGGTAAAAAGCATGTGGCCATCCCATTTCAACCTCCCAAACTCACTTAAAGTTTAGCACAGTATCTTAGACATATTTTCCCCCAATCCACGCAGCACAGAGCTGATTTATTTATTTATTATCCTACTCCTTCTCCTTGCCCGGCTGCTTGTTTATTTGAAGGCTGAAACACACCGATTGCGAGCAGGGCTGCTTGTGTTACTGCACGATTTGTTAACCAAATCAAACCAAAATAAAGGCTAGAATGAAAACGAAAGGCTGCTGGAAACTTCTTACCATCTCTGCATGCTGGTTGTCAAGTGCACCCCCTGTCTCTCGATCTCCTCTCAGCGGCAGTGCCTGCACCCTTCCTTTTGCCTCTGGGCTCTTAGCGCCTCACTCTCTCTTTTCCCTCCTCTCTTTCTCTCTTTCC
>VWZG01008023.1:75680-91687 GCA_013396735.1 Grallaria varia | reverse complement strand
ACGGCCACAATGCCTCTGGCAGGGCTCCCTCTCCGAGCGCGCCCGGCCCTCGGGAAGGGTGTCCCTGGCCCCGACAGCGTTTTGCTCTGAAGCAATGCTTCAAAAATGACTTAAATTTAATAAAACTCTTTGTGTTTTGTGAAGGTTTTCCCATTCCACCCGCTAGAATACCAGTGCAGTTCGTATAGCTCAGCCCACCTGTACGCATCAATCTATCTCCCCTAGGCATTGTTTTATCTAAATGACATGTTATGCTAAAATACTTCATAAAGTTTTTTAGGCTGCTTATGGTCTTAAATATATTTTCCAAACACAATTAAGTTTCCTACATAATATTTTTATTAGAAGGACCCGAATTGGCACAGGCTGCTGAAGCAGAAAAAATGACTTAAGAAATACAATGTGTAAAGAAGAGCTGAAAGAACCAAACCAAAGCAAACCCACGTGAGTATTGTGTGCCACCCAGGCTAATCAAAATTGTCCCAGGAGTAGAATAAGAAGTTTCTAAGTCTGCTTTACTACTTCAAGGGAAGTGCTAGGGATAGTGATCAAATTTACAGCAGCTCTCAAGCCATATGTTGTCTCCACATCACAGCAATTGATTTCATACATTTTTCAAGTAAGTATAACTTTCTGATAAACAGCAGAGTATCTCTGGTGGGGGGAAGAGGGAGCAAGACATGTACATGTCCGGCTGCTCTGTAGAGGTCATCCAAAAAGCATGTCCAACTAAGGTGTGATACCCATGTCTCCACCTCTAAGGGAAGTCTTGCATCTTAGGCAATTTTTTTGCTAGAGGAATGTGCTCAAAGTTTCCAGTTTTAACAGACTGAAATAGTATATATATTACCACAAGAACTTATTTACAGCTTCAAAGCTATTGATGCTATATCAATATATATTGGTGACATGTACAGGAATATAGATGTGCCTTAATTCATCAATATAACTTATTCAGTATTCAGTAAATATAAATGAGCTTCATACATTCTGTAAACAAGTTTAATTCAAAATTTTTATAAAATACATCTTGTATTTACACACATACCTCATCTAAAAATATGAGTTTGTTGAATGCAAAGTTATTACAAACTATCAGAACCATTTGAGAGCTGTTTGTACATATTTCTTGCACAGCATATGCAAAAGGTGACCCTAGAGATACTAAGATTAAAAGGTGCAAATCTGCAATTGTGTACAAAATTTGTAGTATGTTAAGTGCATATCTACATTGCATATTACACATGTGCCAGGTCTGGGGAAAGGAACAGTTAAAATTGCAACTATAAATTTCACAGAATATTACTATAGAAGAAATTGAGATACTTGAAGATTCAGCAGAACACTCTTGTATCTTTTCAATATTCATAGTCATTTCAGATGCACAGGATCCATTACGGACATCTCATGAACAACTATGCAAAGAGGAACTAAGCTGAAAGCTCTGTCAGAGACCACCTAAACATGTCCTTGCCCTTCATCTTTGTGTGGATGGTAGTTAAACATGTATTCACACGGTATGGGTCTTATACCACTAGCTGGATATTCCTGTTAAAAAAGCAATATAAGTCATGAAAAAATAAATAAATAGGTAAAACCAGATTATTATGCAAGATTCCAAAGCTAATATGCTCTTTCTTAAATACACTGTAACTTGCTTGCATTTTTTGTTGTTGTTTTTTTTTGTTTTAAGAATATGGTATGAATGCTCTTAAAATACTTGTAGGTAAGAACTAAGCTGCTGGTATAAATTGATTCAGTATGACTCTGCAGTAATTCTACCAGAACTTCTGCACAAGTCAAAAACCAGGTGAAAAGTCAATTGCTCTACCAGTTTTTCTTCTTTTTTTATACTACAAGCTCGAGTATTACACTACGATTTATGTCCAGCATTAATTTCAAGTAGTTCATTCAAAACCAATACATGCATCAGCCAGGAAAGCAGACTGAATAAGCAAAAGGTTTGTGGGAGAGTTGGAATTTAATTATATATTTTGCCTCAGTAATGACTGGTAAAAATAAGTTACTAAGATGGCAAGTTACACAGTCTAAAAAGCTAAAAAATACAGTTCTGATATGGATATATGTCCATAAGGGACCAAAGACAGCCCTTGCTACTACCTTGTCATGGCTGATTTCTATTTGCAGCATTATTTTAAAAAAAAAGGGGGAAGTGGGATGCTTTTTTTCCTGTTACCAAAAAAAAAAAATAAATTAAGGAACTCAAGATCTATTTGTTGATACTAAATACTGAAGATTGCAAATGCCTAAGTTAGTACCATGCAAAGTGAACTTCGGTGGACTTCCCTTGTGAAGAAATATAACCATAAGGACCATTACATAAGCAATCAACACAGTACACAGGAAATATTTAACATGTCATCACATCATTACATAATCCTTGGAGAGTCAAAATTAGCAGGAGTGTAACTGTTACTAAGGCTGCAACTCTGCCTTGTTTAGTGGAGGGAGAATCTGGCTCTCCAAACCTTTATTTCTCTTTGCAAGGGATTAATATTATTGGTGGGGAAAAAATGGATGTATGTTAAATACCGTGCTGTTAAAAGCAAAACAGAGCAAGATGTTGTAAAACATAGTTAGGGAAGCATTATTTTTATTTTGTCATCATAAAATAACATTGTTTAAAGATCACACAAATTTGATAGATCATCTTTTTTCTCCAACATTAAGCCATCACTAGAGTTGAGAAAGGTGTTCACCCATTTCTCCATAAATTTTTACTTTTAAGTAAAATAATTTGATTCTCTAAATATGCATTTTAATTACTTATGTCACGCAGTAAATATCTTGCTCCTTTGGTCAGAGATAGTAAATGAAGACTTCAAATACTTGTAGCTTCAATTTTTAAAAATCCAATATACATCCTTAACCAAGGAGTATTTACGGTACACACAAGCCATAGATACAAAATACACAGTATATACATGTTTTGAAAACAAATTGGAATTTATAAAAACTCAACAGCCAAATCAAAGTAATTGAGGCACTAAATTAAAAGAAGTATCTTATTGTCTTGATTATACAGACTATTCTGTGAACAATCAGGACTGTTTCATAAATATATATTATCTACAGAATTTGCTGTGCCAAAAAAAGCCAGCTGTGTTTAAGCTCAAAAGAAAAATTGCACTTTGAGATTTTTACAGTTAACTTCTCATTTTTTCTTCTTGAATATAGTAATATGGTCCCAGTGCTTTTGGCACAGGTATTGAGTTGTGGTTTTGCTACACTTTGTTATAAAACTCAAGGTTCTTTTATTTTGTTCATTAAAATCTGAAGAGTCTTAAACAAACCTAGAACTTTGATACAAATCTATATAGCTACAATTGCTTCATTAAATAATATACACAAATACGCTCTTCGATCTTAAAACATCTTGACAACTGGATACAAAACAGTCACTTGTACTATGTCCAGCCTCCTCATCTTACACATTATCAGTCTGCAAGTGACTAAAATATGGTTTCTGGCCACATCTTACACTAGATCACACCCCAGTGTACAAGGACAGAAAATAAATGTATAATAAAAAGATTGGATAAATTAGAAGGGGTTTCTTGGTCTTGAATTCTTCTCCAACTAGTAATGATGCAGCACTATATGCAGCCCAAAAGACTCCAAACAGCTGAAAAAGAAGATGAACAGTCTTAGTTGACACAAGAAAGTCTCTCCAAACACCATGATAAAAATCAGTTCTTCTCTCAATATAATTGAAAAGAAATCCTCCAAAAAAGACTTTTGGGTGGGAAGAAGTCCATACAGACACGCAAAGAATATACTATGCATTTTCATTTAAGTTTAGAGAACTAGAGCATTAGTTATTTTCTTTTGAGACAATTTTACTGAAGTGAGCAGTAAAGGATTTACAGTAAGTTTTCTCTGTGTAAGACATACAGATACCATAAAGCAAGCCATAAGCTTACATACACTGACAATTTGAAACCTCACTGGAGTAAGTTTCTTTCTACCCTGACTGTCCTCATTTATTACTCACCCTGCACCTTCAAGCAAAAGAGTTACTATACTTGACATTTCCTCATACAATATATACTAGAAGGTTAAAATTAACAATTTTTATTTCAGGATTCATAAACTTTTCTTTATCTATGGTGCTCCCACCTCAAGGTAACTGAACCTCACATTCCTATTCCTTTCAGGTGCAGTGAGAAGCCTGCCAAAATACAACCTGAATATAAGACTATGTTGCTTACTAAATTGAGGGAGAAGCAGCTTAAAAGACTGGTAGAAAGTAGTATTATTTATGAATGTCCACTAAGTTATATGAAATCAGTATGCACACTTCTAAAATGTCTTGAGGTCAGTGAACTTGACTCAAATACCCAACTAACAAGATTAGATCAAAAAGTAATCAGATATTATTATCCTCTAGTGGCACCTTGAATATTAATAAAGAAGGAAAAATACTTAAAACTGAGTGGCATGTAAAACCACTATAATCTGCAAAACACAAGACCACCAACAGCACACAGAATAGACCCGCAGCAAAGAAGTTTTTCCATAGTTCTGTCAGAGGGGCTGGGGCCCTTGAAGGATCATGTGGTCCATTCAACATTGATTGTGAAAAAAAAAAAAAAACAAACCCAAACAACAACAAAAAAAAAACAACCCCAACCCACCACCACCAAATTGCATGTGATCGCACACTTCTGGTTTGGCTGCCTAATCTGAGGCTGCAGAGAAGGACAAGAAGGGCAATCAAGATATGACTGAATTCCCTAAAATACATTAGGAAAACTGCAGCAAGTAAAACAGTCGAGGTGCACTAGTTGAGTAGTTTACTTTGCTGATTGCAGTGGGAAAAGAACTGGCTGGCATTTCCCTATGTCACTGTAAGTTCTCCAACTTCAGGGCCGTGAAATTTTTCCCCAAGCACAGTGCCATAAGAAGTTTTAGCCATATGGAGCTTGTAATGCATTTTCCTACTTATGGTGCCAAGGTAAGAACCCTGCACAGATTTGCCCTGATGTTAGACTCTTAGTACTAATCAGGTAACAAGAGGATTCATTAACATATATTTATTTTCAAGTTATATATTAGTTAACTGACAAGTTAATGATTTACTTTCCAACTATCACTTAACAGTAATTACAAGTTATCAAATCCCAAATACAGCAATTTTTTACTTATCATACACTTTAGTTATATTCAATTATACCGTTTAGCAGCAAGCTAAAAGGACAGAAATAATCAAATCAACAGAACAAACCCCCAAGAAGCTTACAGCTTAGCTTGTAACAGAATTTTCTCAGTTAACCTTTCCAGAAGTTCATCAATAAGTCTAAAGGCTTCCTAAAAGGGTTTTAAGAAGCACTGGAAGTGTTCAAGAACATTATGTAGTTCTATCAGGGAACATTGCTGGTTTCATAAAAGGTGTCCAGCAGCAGGTGGTATCAGGAAGGTTATTCTTTGTGCCTTACATTCCACTACCATAAATCAGAACAATACTTACTTCTCTGCAAAGGATATTGAGAGCTTTGTACTGCTACCACTATGGGAAGATCTCAGAACAATGACTAATGTCATATTCATGCTAGAGCGACTAAAAATAAACTGGATGTAGGGGGAAGGGATAGAACAGCTTATTTTCAGATTCTTCATTCTGAGGCTTAATTATACATCCTCTTCGCAAAATGAGAATCCGATTTTTGTAATGCAACTATTAGAGCACAGCAAAATACTTAAATATAAGCTAGCCTAGTAACAACAGGTGTTGTTATAGCAACAGCACAGTATATCCCCAAGCACTCAAAAGGAGCATTTAAAACAGAATTCATTTTCCACCACGCTAAAAAAAAGAATCACAGAGCCAATGTAGTTCTGAAAATTTTGACACATCGTTAGGTTTTCCTGAATAGATTAATACTTAAAGTGTTAAGAGAGTGACTTAAAATTAACTAAACAATTCTCAATAGATGATATGAACTTACTTTTATTAGGGTAGAAACAACTTCAAATGATCCAACCACAAGAAGTACAGGTGCTATGACAATGAGGGGAAGTAGGGAATATCCTATTACACCAAGAACTTGGCCATAAGCAACCTGAAATTTTCAAGCAAATAAAAACAAGCTTTGCAGTACTCAATCTTTGTCACCAAATGCAATTTGATCTTGTTATAACACTGTGAATAACAATAATAATGTGTTAGGTATTCATGAAATTTCAGCTAATGGAAGCTTACTAGTATGAAAATAATTTTTGTATGCTACCTCCTAGAATCAGAAATATCATGTCTTTTTTTTTTTTTGATAGTTTTTGAACACTGTAAATAATCACTTTCAACGGAAGTATTTACACAGGTTAAATATGTAAATCCATCCACCCTCTGTATTTTCATGTTCTGCCTTAAATGGCTCTCAGCTGCCACTCTCCAAGAAGTGTATGTATGATCCCCAGGAGCACAGGACTGCAACGGACCTCTCAGTTGTCACAAGCAGCAAAGACATAATTTTCTGCATTAACATACTCATATTCATTATACATAAATAAATACATGAAGTACATGAATGCTTTTGGTGGCAGTGGAAGACCTAGAACTTCATCCATCTAAGGCACAGAATTCTGATTTCCAGCTTAAATTTATTATGACTATCTTAAACAGAGTTGTTTGAAGTATTTCTGGAACTACTTTTAGCTTCACAAGGAAGTCTCTGCTCTTCCCCTACTAGAGTTTGAAATGTTCCTGGGCCCAGATAGGCTTCTTGGATTTAACAGGAAAAATAGTGACATCTTGCAAGCATTCTCTTGTTGACAGTGATCCCTCACAGTGAGCTCTTGGCTTTTGATGCCAAGAACCTGAAATGTTGGCTTTACACTTATCAACTGCATTCATTCTTAGCTGGCTACAAGGTCCAAAGCCAAGCACCAAGAAAACCCAACTACTGCTAAAAAATGTACCCAAGGACTTTACATTACTTCCCTTTACATCCTTTTTGCATACAGGTACTTACTTCTCCTCCAAGAACTCTGGCCAATAGAAAAATTGTCAAGGATCCAAATATCCAAATAGTTATAATCCAGGAAACAACCTTAAGAGATAGAGAACAACTCATTTATATGAATAATTTTCATTGTGAGAAAGGAAAACTCATTTCCATTAATCACCTCTACTGCAGTCAAGGATTTTATTATGCAGAATTAAATTCTGAATTGCAGCAAGAATAATTTTACTTAGTAGCATAATGCAATTTGCAAATAAAATTCAGAGGTTACATTTACAGAATCACATTCACAGTAAATCTGGTGCATGGAATGTACATGCAATGTGTTTTGCAAGTATTGCAACAGGAATAGGAAGTTTAGTTAAAACTACCCTACACGTCTTCACATCCTACCTATTACAAAATGTGAGCTCAGACAGTTTTTAAAGTCAGCCCAACTAACACAAGGCGTTGGAATTCTTCTTTCACCCATAAAGATGTCACTTTACTCAAACTGAGAATGCTCAGAAGACGTAAGACTTTAATTCTCAGAGGAACTTGATAATGATTACAACTAATAAAGAGCCCCAGACTTCTGGGACCAAGCCTGTCATTATTTTTTCTTGCTTCTTTGATAGTTCTGGTCTTAAACTAAAGAAGAAATCTTAAAATCATTCTCTGGCTTAACAGAACCTACAAAGTAACTTAGGTATTTTTGGAGTAGAGCCACTGGGAGGACTAGAAAATGAAGCTCTCCTTTTTGAAATGCCTTTTTAGAAGGAAACAACAGTATCAATCCAGTCTCTGTTTTTCCAAATGTACAATGACTGAACTTCAAAAATTAAGTCAGTACTCAATTCAATACTTCACTAATTAAAAATTCCAGATTTCCAGAAGAATGAAATAGGGAAAACTGATAAAAATCACAGCACTATTTTAAAAAAATAAATAATGGTTGGTTTTATGCTATTTGTGAAAATAGCACATGGCCTCCTTCTACTTCTTGCCTTCCTCCACTGTATAAAAGACAAGGAGCAGATTAAAGTCTTAGAGCAGAAGTGCTCATCTCTCCCCAGCTTACATCCCACCATTCAGTTCTCCTAGTCTAGCTGCAGTCAGTCACCCTGTTGCTAGCTGCCAGCTTTCCCTCCTCATACAAACATGGCTCTCTTGCATCCCTATGGTAAATCCACCACTCCTAAGAAACATCAGACCTAGAGTTCCTGTACAGGAGGTACACAAACTGCAGGAGCTAGTTCATCTGTCACGGGGACAAGGAATGGTCCTTGTTTGGCCAAGGAGACAGGTAAGTATCCAGAAGACTTGGTAATACAGTGGCTTAGTCTACTCACTTCAGGCCTCACAGAGACAAGATACTGAGTGAATTCTCAGTCAGCATGTAGTACACCATATGGAAGCCAGAGGTCCCAAATGGAATTTTGTCCCACCATTCACACAAATCCTTAAATAAGCCCTTTCTGCTTGTTTACGTATGGCTTATCACTATACTTCATTGTAGTTAAAACAACTGTAACGACACATAAAATTTCCAAAGCAGGATCACCTAGGCTTACGTTCAAATTGTTATTATAAATGAGAACACTTCTTTCTTTTAATATGAACTTAAAGGGAAAAAACCCAATGGTGTTTATGGAGGCAAATTAAATATGCACAATGCCTCTGAATATCTATTCACCCTTGAGTTCAAAAGGAATTATGGAAAAAGTCTACTGACCAGAGGAAAGTTATTTGATTGTAACTGAGCAGGGAGGACAAAATAGCAAACGGCAGTAAGGAGGATTAAATATAGCAGATAAGAACAGTGATACAGTATAAATTAAACAATCAGCTTTATTTGTCAGGAAATTAAAAGTCGTGGCATCCAAACAAATGCTTTTTGGTAACATTTTTTAGCAATAAAAAGCAAATTAACAAAAGGTCACAATTAAAACGGAAAGATTCACTAATATGACTATAAGCCCATTAGTATCAATCTGGTCCCTCTAGAAACCACATCTTTCCTTTGTTTTACGGTATAAAAACAAACCTGACATTTCATCATGATTAACTTATCTGTGTGCTATTTAATAAACTTCTTACTGCTGTCTTTCTACATATTAACTTGAGAAACAGCATGTGAAATACCCCACATTAGTATGTGAAAAAAAAAAAGACTTTCTGCCTACGTAAGAATGCAAATTACTTAGTAATCATGTCCCCAAATTTAGTTTAGATTTCTTTTAGGCACCTACCTTAAATTGTCCATATAATGAAATCATTGAAAAGAAGAGGACAACTGCCAGAGGACCCCAGAAGTCTGGATTGTCTCTCACTACCTGCCTATTGAACCCAAGAGATGGCATAGGCATCAACACACATCGAATTTTGTAGTAAATATCCTTCAGATCAATGTCGAGTTCTTCCCTGAAATTGTAAAGCAAGAGAGCATTACTATACACCACAGTAATGTAATAGAGCATAAAAAATAAGTGCAGGGCAAAACAGTAGGTTTATAGAGCAACTCTCCTGTCACCCACAAGGCTTCCGGAAGCCATGACTAACCAAGGAACAGTTTGTCCACAATAAAGCAACACTGTATCTTCATCCCACATTCAGTAATTGGTGTCACACAGTTAGATTTGTTAAATAACTCAAAAATAAATTACACGACTGAGAACAGAAAACATACACAACATACCCAGGCCAGGATGGATGGTGCTTGGAGCAACCTGGTATAGTGAAAATTGTCCCTGCCCCTGGCAGGGGGTTTGGAACTAGATGATCTTCGAGGTCCCTTCCAACCTGAATCATTCATGATTCTAATATCCTAACAGTCTGCATTAAGACAGCAGGTCTATTTTTCTGACATACAAGAACACATGACACATTCATATCATAGTAACTACTTAAAAGTCAAAGACATGCATACACAAAAGCAGAATTTCTGTGTATTCCTATGCCAAGCAGTTTGCCAGGAGGACACTTACTATGGCAATATTTTATTTAAAATTCTACAAGAAAGAATGCTAATACATTCACTAATCTTAAACCACTCCAAATACATCAGGTAAAACCAATTTTTTAAAATAAAACTGAGTTTAACTTCCTTCAACAACAGCAGTTTACAGCAGCCTAGTTTATGCCAATTGTTTAACTTCCTATTTGATTCCAATAGGGGTGAAAATAAATAAAAGCCATTTAAACTAGCAGTAAAACCTGTCAACAGATCTTGGTCTTCTCTCATTGCCTTCCTTCCTTCCTGCTATACGTTCTCTGAAAGCAACTACAAATTGACCAGAAGACTATCCTGCATAGGAGACTCCTCATTGTGACATCTTGCCCTGATTGTCTGAGCATCATGGGAAGAAATCACTTTCCAAGTAAGGGGCAATCCACTTGTTTATGTGCAGAACCTCTGACTGAGGAACTCTGAAGAGCTGCAAGACACTACCGGCAGATATCCTACCCTCCAGCAGATATCCTGCTCCACATTTAAGAGCACAGCGAAGAAAAATGTGGAATCATATCCTAAGTTAGGTTGGGCTCTATGATCTCAGAGGTCTTTTCCAACCTAGGTGATCCTGTAAAGTCCACTTATGGAGGTTTTGTACAAGGCTTTCAATTTTTAGCTTTTTCCTCAGAAAAGCTCAAGTAAGAAATGCAAAGACATGATTCACCACAATGTGTCTTCAAAAAAAAACCTAAATAGTGCTTATTGAGTCTTTCAAGGCAATTTTTGGATTCCCATTACTGAAGCTACTTCAGAACTGGTAGTGCTATGTAACAAACATTTTTCTCCCTGAATCTAAGGAGTAGACTAAAAGCATCCATTTTCCCCCATTTATCTAAAAAGGATGTAGCGTTCCTATACTTTACTCTGAAGACTGTGTAATGCAAATATTTGCTGTATGGAAACAATTCTTTTGTCTTTGTCTAGGGCTTCTGACAGTTTCTTATGTGAACGAACTGCCTTTCCCATGAAGCTGACACCTACTTCACCCAAGAAGTGATGGTAGCTGTAAGAGGAAACAAGTGTCTGGAGTAAGGCCACCCAATGAGAAAGTAAAAAAATAATCTCACTTTATTGAACAAAATGTTTGCACTGCAGCGCTACATTGGTAACTTTCCTTAGCTGGCTGCTGTTCTTTCAATCCTTAGCAGGATTCAGATTTCAAGACTTCATTATGGCACACGTTCTGGGAGTAATTAAAACTGCATAAAAACTTCTTCATTAAAGTCAGATTAAGATCTTCTCTGTTCAGATTATTATATTCATCATGTTTGCCACAAACCGATCATTTCCCTCTTGAGTTCTCCTCACTTGAAGCAATCAGCAGCTTAGAACACCTAGCTGTCTTTGAATCACAGACTTGGGGTTTGTAGTGTAAAAAGTTACACAAAAGATAGAATTCTTATGTTGTCACTTCAGTACACCAGTCTGTAAGCTAGAGGTTTACAAAACAGGCTTATTCACACACTTTAAATTAAAGTACTACTCAAGTAGCGGGGTTATTAGTAAGCTCTCCAGACATCCTTTCTCTCCCAACACACTCATCTGAGTTCTCCAGAGTGCTCTCTGTCTCACTTCATTATTTTTAAAGCCCCATTATGTTTAACTCACACAGAAGAACACAGACACTGAGAATGAAGTTGCTTAGGCACAGAACAAGGACTCAGACCAGGCTGCCTGACTCACAGTTCAGCAACCCTAAGATACAAACTTTCTTCAGCCAATCACGCTTCTGTGAACAGAACAAGGGATGCAGAGATTTTCCATTTTAAGGACGTTATTGTCTTTCAACACTAGCATCCTTTTAATATAGCTTTACAATAAAAGACAGTATCAAAGATTATAAAGTTTGTGCTACCTTGGTTCTAGCATCCCTACTATAACCTTTATTCACAATGCCTTTGCTTCAGAGGAACTGACAGAATTGACTTAGATTTACTTAACAGGAATGTTTCCATAGGACTGTCTTAGCCTTTGATTCTTCAACAGCTTTAAGAAACTTCCAACATGAGTATAAAACACAGAAAGAAAACAATCTCATTTTTTAAACCATTACAGGATCAACAGATAAAAGCAGAAGACCCATAAAAGCTTTATACTTTATAGAGATTAATAAAATTGGATTTTACTTCCTCCTCCCTTACTCCCTGACAGTGAATAACAAGCCTCTCTCTTACACTAAAAATAAAACCCACAATGAGAAACGTTATGTTTTCATTCCTGCACCAGAAAACGCTCATTGGTCAAGTAAATTGTCACAGAGAATTCTAATTACAGCAAAAGGCTATGGGACAATGAGAGGCTACAAGTTTTGTTGTTTTTCCTACACAGCTAATAAAGATAGATAGGCAAAAATAATTACAACATACAGGAGTGGCTTGTTATCTTCCGGATCATCATCTTCCACTTCCAGAAGCCAGCCATACCCTCTCTGTCTTAGGAATGTAGTCGCAGTAGATTCTTTGATGAATTCTCCTCCAAGATTTAGCTTAACATCTGGAGTTGTTATGGAGCCACTCAGTTCTTAGAGAGAAAGGGAGAGAAATATAGACCTTTTTATGTCTTGCCAAAAGCCATTTGATTTCAAAAGTACTGGAAGATAAAAAACAGACTTATAAAGCTACATGTGTTGGTCATCACCACGAAATATTCAAAGTTAAGGAATAAAATTATACTTTAACAGACACATAATTTGAAAGCGTACTTGTGGTTTTAACGCAATAGTACCAATGTGGTGTTAGGTCTCAAATTACCAGGTTTTAGCTTTTAGATGGGACTCTTTCTTTCATGACACAGTGCTACGGTATGACACAAAGACTTCCACTTGTGCTGTATCATTAAGTGTTTAAAGGCACAAAAGGAAGTAACTAATAGTCTCAAAATGCTGGAAGCTGTGGATTACCTTTTTTTCTGACCACATTCTACCTCCTTTTGCATGGTGGCATTGTTTCAGCCAAAACCACTCTTTGTTTCTATGTGAAATTTTTCATAAAAGGAAAACATATGAAGATGTTTTCCTTTGTAGCCTACTTTTCATACAGCTGAAAACGTTAGAGAAAGAATGATATACTATCAGAGATCCTTTGGCTCCAGCCAATAAGAGATACAAGGAGTTCTCTTCAATGTACTTTGATCTTGCTTGGCCACAGTACTAAACAAAACAGAGAAATTTATCTATGTTCTGGTTGTGTCAAAATTGCCTTTAAAGACTAATTTTGTTTACTCATTCAGTTATATGCAGATGAAAAATACAAAATAGTATAAAAAAATGAAACAACTGGAAGAAAGAAAAATATATAAGAAGGGAATAAGTATTCCTTTAGGAAGTCATGGACTTCCATTACCTGCTAAGAAGGAAAAATCCAAACAGAAACATCGTAATTTTTTTGTACAAAGCTTATCACAAATATACTGAAAGACAGGAACCCTCTTCTCATCCAACAACTTCTCACCTAACCACAGAAAATCTTCTTTTCCTTTTCTATTCTTGTGTATTTTTCATATATAAAAGTTTCTCGGCACGAATTCCTCAAAACATGCAGCTATAGCAAGTACTTCTAAAGTATGTACTCACAGAGGCAAGTCAAACCATTGCTGTAAATTACATTTGCAACATCTTTAAAAATTAAACAGTTTTCTAGAAACAAAATTAGTAGAGTGGCAGAATTTGACAGTCTTCAGCCAACATGTCTTAAGTGTTCACTGATCATTCACTATCGTAAGTAATTCAACAGAACCCTCCTTCCCGAATCAGCCTGCTAGGCCACTCAAGTTTAAATTTAAGCTTCTGCACAAATCTTTACATAATCATGACAGTCAATGATCCATTGCTTTGACTCTTGGAACACCATCTACACAGGACCTTTGTAAAGATCACTGTAAATTAAAGCAGGAATTTCTCTTTGCTCCTCTCAGTACTGGCACACGTACACTGTTCTCACCAGACTCAAGCAGTCTTCCTCTGCTGTTTACAGAGGGAGGAAAAAAGAAGTCTTAACAGCTGGGCATCAAGGTAGAAAAAGCCTCAGAAGTCTTCTCCACTGGGACACATTTGTTATTTAAAAATATTTGTTTCTGCTGCAATATAACACTTCTTTGCAGGGAGACATTCTTGCTCTCTGTCAAAGGAAGCAAATACAACAGTCCAAGCAGACATTTATTTCCCGTTTCTCAGGGACAGCTAACAATCCATCCTGAGGCAGGAGAACTCCAACACAAATCTTATTTACCAAGACTCCTTCTAACAGTCAATGATCAGTGAATACCTACAACCACACTTTTGAATTGTGAAACCTATTAACATGATCTTAGATCTATTTTGCAAGACATAAAACTGCAGAAACCAAGGGGGAAAAAAACTGGTCACCTCCTTTTGTATAGGCTTCTTTGAAAGAGATGGCTAACAGAAGGGAACTGGACACTGGAAAATCTTCCAAGAACTGATGGCTCTGATGCTTCCTAGTGAGGCTCTGGGTGCCTTCACTCCTTCTGTCTCAGGCTGAACACCACAGAAGCAAAACCAAGGTCTCTCAGATGCCTCATTTCAATAACGCATTGTGCAAAACCAGCTCTCAAAACAGTCTTGGCTCTTAATTTTGAAAAAGCAGCACAGGAAGCAAAACCCTGAGCAATCTGTTCTTTATACCCTACCTGTCCACTTCACTGACAACACCTCTCCAGCATTCTTTCTGACAGCGCCTACCTGTCATGGAAATAAAATAAGGAAACTGAACAGCTTGTAATTTTATTTTTTCATAGGGATCAAGATTTGGGAAACAGATAAAACCTGGAATGCAAGGTGTAGTACTTTAATTTTGAAGTATCAAGCTGTTTAACTTTGCTTATGTTTTTCTTTGCTAGGGTAGGTCTGTGCAGCACTTTGAGGACAGCTCTACACTTGAAGAGGCAGGAGATCACACCTTGCTTGTGTTCATCAGGAACATGGAGCCAAGTCAGATTCAGCATAGCCTATGAGAAATGTGGCTGTATTGGATCAGGTTCAGCACTGCACAACAAATGCTTCCAGGGGCAAAGCAGAGTTTCTGTTCAGAGGTACTGTATCCTTTTTCAGGCCAGGGTGAAGAAGAAAACAAAACAAAACAAAAACCCAAAAAATACAGAAAAAAATAGTAATTCCACAGCCATGATTGTACCTGTTGATTCGTATTTCTTTTCAGAAGGACTGGGAAAGGCAATAAAAAAGAGGTACTCTACAGTGATTTTTCCACTTCAGTCATTCTTTTCCAAGGTGGGACACATGAGTAAAGATTGACATCATTCCCTGGTCACAATTATATGAGTAACTAAACACGAAAGCAGAATGTTTGTTGTTTAAATGGGCAGGAGGCCAAAAGATCGCTCTTCACCAAAACAAGTATGCAGTGTTGAGTTGACTCCCGAATGCTGAGTTTTGAAGTTTTAAGGCACCTGGCACACGGCATGCTGGTACATCACTGTTTGTGCGGAGGGCCAGACTTCAGCCCCGAAATTACACAGAGCTCCCTCATGACTGTGCTGAAACGAGACGGGGCGCAGCCGCCTCGGCACAGCGTCTACGACAAACGCGAACATAGGACGCAGAGGCCGACAGACGCCGAGGTGCGCTGCCGGCACCGCGGGAGCAGCGAGCAGCGACAGCGCGGCCCCGGCAGGCCGGGCACAGCCCGGGGTCCGGCCCTGGGGCCGCGACTCCCGCGGCCGCCGCTGCCACGCTGGTGCTGCCGTGAGGCGCACACGGACCGGGTGGCATCAGCCGCACTCGGCCGCCCGCTCCGCCTCCAGCCACGACATCAGCGCCGGGCAGGAGGCCGAGGAAGGCCGCCCCTGGCCGGCGGCCCGGGACCCTCCCGCTCCGCCGTGGCCCCGCCGAGCCCTGCTCTCGGGGCAGCGAGCGAGGCCCGACCCGCGGCCCCCGGCTCACCTTCGGCGTCCGCCGAGGAGACGAAGGTGAAGTCCCCGCTGCCGGGCGCGTAGAGCGGCGGCTGCTGAGCGCCCGGGGGCTGCATCTCCCCGCCCTCCGCGGGGGCTGCGGGGCC